>JASCZI010272167.1:0-35208 GCA_036250425.1 Stylosanthes scabra
TATATATATATATATATATATATATATCCAGAAGCCCCAAAGTGGATCAAGGAGGGAAAGGGGAAAGAGGAGTATGTAGATGATTCAACATATATAATATGAACAGATATTATATGATTATGCAGATGCAAATACTAAAGGGGGTATGATAAAACCGCCCAATGTTATTAGAAGAAAGCTAGCGGCTAAGCCGCCTGCGGAGGGAGAGAGATATAGATTGAAAATATAATTTTATTGATTAAAAATTGCCTGAAAACAAGAAGGGGAAGAAAAAGGAAGACCTTAAGAGCTTACAAGGGAGCTCTCAGAGCGTCTCTCTCTAACTTCTCTCTATCTTAGTGATTATCTAAAACGAACGGTACATCACAATGATAACGAGGCCTCTTTTTATAATTGAAAATTTTACTGTTTCTACAATATAGGTAAAGGTAACCTAAACTATAGCTACAGTTCCGGTGATTGACTTAGACTATTACAACAGTTCCGATTTTTAATCATCATCAAGGTTAATTCCGAAACAGTCATCTTCATTCGGATTGTCTTCACTTTCTTGATTACTTTCTTCATTAAGTGAGGATTCTTCATCTTCTTGAAGCTTGTCCTCACTTAATGAAGAAAGTAATCAAGAAAGTAAAGACAATCCGAATGAAGATGACTGTTTCGGAATTAACCTTGATGATGATTAAAAATCGGAACTGTTGTAATAGTCTAAGTCAATCACCGGAACTGTAGCTATAGTTTAGGTTATCTTTACCTATACTGTACAAACAGTAAAATTTTCAATTCTAAAAAGAGACCTCGTTCTCATTGTGACGTACCATTCGTTTTAGATAATAACTAAGATAGAGAGAAGTTAGAGAGAGACGCTCTGAGAGCTCCCTTGTAAGCTCTTAAGCTCTTCCTTCTTCTTCCCCCATCTTGTTTTCAGTCAATCTATGATCTTCAATCAATAAAATTTTATTTTCAATCTATATCTCTCTCTCCGCAGGCGGCTCAGCCGCTAACTTTCTTCTAATAACACTTGGCAGTTTTATCATACCCCTTTTAGTATTTGCACTTGCATTTGCATAATCATATAATATCTGTTCATATTATATCTGTTGCATCATCTGCATACTCCTCCTTCCCCTTTCCCTCCTTGATCCACTTCGGGGCTTCTGGATATATATATACACGGTAATATTACGTGTATCATTGTACACCTCCATACACATCATTTTTAGCACGGAAAAATGTAAACGTCAGCACATAAATTTTATTTTTTTTTGTACTAATGTTTACAATTTTCTGTATTAAAAATAATGTGTACAAATATGTACAGTGATACACGTAGATTAATTCATATATATATACTTGGGTGAAGACACAAAAAAAAAATTTGTGCGTGCATATATGAAGTAACTCAATGACTAACGACAAACTTTTAAGAAATTTTATGCACCTTTTTCTCACTTTTTTTTAAAAGAATTTTTTTCTCCTTTATAATAGCGTTAACTACAACAAATACTATCTTAGAGAATATCGTATTTCAATATTTTTAGCCGTTAATCTTAATTGATTTTAGTTATAAAATTAATATATGATTAAGATCAACCGCTAAAAATCCTGAAATACCGATATTCTCGGTATACCGGATACCCTTCCTAAATTTATATCACTAATATATTTATATATATTTTTATATATTTCACATTTTTTAAGTTGAATAATTCATTATTAACGAGATTTCACTTTTCACAATAAAATAATTAAATTTTATATTATTTGTAAAATTTTATTATGAAATATGAATCAAATTCAATTTTCTAATAAATATAATAATTTATATTGTCATCTCTATCAATTTACTATTTTAGGAAAATTGATTTCATAATCAAATTTGTTATTTATAAAAATTATATATATCATGAATCATGATTATTAGAATAATTCTCATAATTATATTGTAATAATAACGTAATCATGTGAGGTGTGGCTGAACTAGGCTTTTGGCCTAATTTATTAGTTAATAGGTGGTGTGGTAGGAGAGAATAGAATAGAAAAATCGCTTAATTAAGCAGTAGCAAATCAAAGGAACGAAGAAAAGAAAATGGAGTGGAAGCTAAGTGGGTAGGTGAAAGACTTGGACAGTTGGACCCTTTTGAGATACAAGTCTTGTGCTCTGAAAAAAAAAGGGTACATTCTCATACCAAGAAACATATACGAGGGTATATTAGTCAATAACGTGCTCAAGCCCAACACTACGGCACAGCTACACCATCTTCCACGTGTGTCAGCTAGGAACTTCAATGTGCCCGTTCTTTTTCCGCGTGGAATTAAAAGTTTCGTCAACTTTGAAATTTTATGAGTCCGTCTGCTATTGTTTGTTTGTAGCGTCGTAGGATATTATTTTTTTGGTTAATTAATACGTGCTTTCTATAATTTTATAATTTTATCAAATTTTTAATTAAGCTCTTATATTTTGTTTTTATTTCAATCAGATCCCTATACTATATTTGAGTTTTCAATTAGGTTTTAGCCGTGCCAAAATTGTTACTTTTAACAAAATATTCCATTGTAAAAAAGAATATGCCACCTAGAATTAACCCACTAATTTGAAAATGCCCAAAATGCCCCTCTGTTACCCTTAGTGACGCTAACACCCAAACACACTGATCAAAACACAAACTCATCGAGAAGCTCTGCTAGGGCAAGGCTTCATCTCAGTTGGCACACCGTTGCACGCACATCGCTAGATTTCTGGCGCACATAAACCCGAAGCCTGCTCTGTCTTCATCCTCAGGCGCCATCTACGTTCCAAGCTTCCTCCAAAAAAACTCATCGCCCAGCAACGCCGTACTCCGTCGCCCGACGACACGGTACTCCGTCGCCCAGCCTCCTTGAGAAACATCGCCGCTGTCGAAGGTATACCACACTGTCTTTTCATTGTGCCTAAGTGGATTTTTAAATGGTTGTTCTATTTAGGGTTTTAACAAAATGGGGGTTTTGGAATCTCTTGCAAATTGCATATATTTAGTTCCATTTGTGTGTTGTGTGAGTGTTTATTAGTTGAATAAAGTTGGGGTTTTTTATCTGTACTGTAAAATGTGTTTATTTGGTTGCATTATTTGGGTATTGTGTTTATTTGGTTGCATTAATGTGTTCCTCATAGTTATGTGTTTACTGTAAAATGTGTTCTATTTAGTCCCCTATATTATTATAAAATGTGTTTATTTGGTTGCATTATTTAGGTATTGTGCAGTTGCTTAGTTATGGAGGAATCTGATTTCACTATAGGTTTGCATCATGGTGGGAGATTCATTGACATGGGACACAGTTTAGAGTATTTGGCGGGGTCTGTGTTGGAAGACTTGCACTTTGAGTTTCATTCATGGAACACTTCTTTGTGCTTTTTAATTTCGTTACTTGATTTAGGAATTATTGAATCTGACTTGGAAATTTATGACTTCATTGTTTGCATTAGAAACAAAGTGATGAACACTAGGTAGAATATATGTAGATGGACTCCAAAAAAAGAATGAATTATGATTGATAATTTATCAATAGTATTTTGAGAAATTTAGTGTTTCAAATATTAAATTTATGTTGTTTTTTACTCTATGATTTAGAGCTTGTTTGGAATGCTAAGAATCAGAATTCATTTAAGAATGGAATTCTTTTCTTGTTTTGGAACCCATAAATATATATGATTTCAATTCATGTGAGAATTCCAATTCTCATACTTTCATCATTTATAAATCAGACCAAAAGAGGTCTGATTTTCAATTCCATTCTATTAGACTAATACATTATCATAAATACTCTTTCTAAATAATTAAAATGACAATAAATACCCTCCAAATTTTTCAGCACCACCATTGTCATCCTCTTCTTCAACGAGCTCTAATTTGCCTTATCCCCCCCATTGTTGTTGGGCTGTTGGCAACCACATAGTAAAAAAACTCTATCCATGATAAAATCATTGCCACCAATATGCACCAACATCTTTGAACACTCAAAACCTAATAAGTTATTGTTCTTTATTAGTCACTGCGCAACCACCTCATGGCAAAGCCATTCACCCACCATTGTCAATGATGTCAACGACATTAACTAGAAAGCCAAACCATTTCTCTACCACCATAGCCTAGAAGATGAAGTGATGAATAGAGAAGAAAAAGATAAACAAAAGAACAAGATAAAAAAAAGAAAAG
The DNA here is from genome assembly GCA_036250425.1 of Stylosanthes scabra. NCBI lineage: Eukaryota > Viridiplantae > Streptophyta > Magnoliopsida > Fabales > Fabaceae > Stylosanthes > Stylosanthes scabra. Next base: position 4,194 of record JASCZI010272167.1, read on the forward strand.
AAGAAGAACAAAGTGGTGAAAATGACAAACATTTTAATGTATGGTGGTGGTAATGGCACGGGTAGACAGGGGTGTTGAAGAGAGGGAAAAGGAAAAAAGAAGGTGAAAGGGTGATGTGAAATAACAAGGTTAAAAATGTCAAAATATATAATTCGGATGAATTCTATTCCATGTTGAATCAGTTCATTCCAAACATGTGAATTGTAATAAGAATTGAATTGAATTCTCTTTTAGAAAAGAATTCTTGTTGATTCTGAATTTACATGACTCTAATTTATAAATAATTTATAGATTATTGATTCTGATTTCATAAGGGAATAGGGAGCATGAATCTACAGTCATAGAAACTCTATTTAACTCATGAAGAAAGGTTAATTTCGTAAATTTAACCTTTGTTAACGATTTTTTTATCGTTTTTCGTCAGTAGGGACCTAATTGAAAACTCAAATTACTCAAAACAGGGGCTGGGTTAGTGGTGGGTGATGGGGTGATTGTAAAATTCTGGCACGACAATTGGCTGAAAGAAGGTGTATTAAAGAGTAGGTTTCTGAGGCTGTACATGCTCTCGATTGAAAAAACAAACACAATCAAGGAATGTGATTTTTGGAATAGTATGAATTGGATATGGAGTCTGACTTGGAGGAGGAGTTTGTGGGAATGGGAGGAGGAAAAATTGAAGGAATTGCTTGAAATCATAAATATAGTAGGAATAAGGAGAGGTGTGGAGGATATGTTGATTTGGAACCATGAAAAAAAGAGCAATATTATGTCAAATCTTTCCTGCAGGTAATATATAAACAAAAGGAGGACCAGATGGAGACTAATATGTATAACTTCACCAAAACCCTTTGGAGAAGCCTTATCCCTCCGAGACTGGAACTGCTAACTTGGTTTGTCATCTTGGGAAAGCTAAACACAAGAGACAAGTTGGCTAAATGTGGTATTATTGATGAAGACAATGCAGGGTGTGTTCGTGCAAAAAGGCAAAGGAAATTGTGCATCACATATTCTTTGCATGCAAATTTGCTTGGACGCTATGGTGTCACTGCTTGAATGCTTGGAACTTGTGTTGGACTTGGCCAGGTTGCGAAAAGGATTGCTTTGAGTCATGGATGCATTGTAAAATTTAACGAGGCTCTAACCAAAGTTGGGGGATTGCATTCTTCTCAATTGTGTGGGAGGTTTGGAATGTAAGGAACAAAACAATCTTCAGAGGAGTGTGTACAAACACTGAAGAAGCTTTAAACAACATTTTTACAAGGAGTAGAACATGGAAGGAGGAACTGAAAATGAGAAAAGCTCTTTATAAATCCTAAACATTATCTTGAGATGAGCAAACTTCACAGAGGCACTAAAACTCACACCATATTGTGCGAAGTCTTAAAATATGATGCTACTACTACTGCTTCAAAGCTTTGGAGGTTGTTGTTTGTTTTATTTCCATTTGAATTTTCTATTGAATTTAATTTGATGTATGGAACAGATTGTTGGTTGGCTCACTCCCTTGCTAGGAACTTGTGAGCTTTTGACTGATAAAAAAAAAAGTTCCTTTTTTGAATTGCGTCCTTTTGTTATCAAGATCATACCAGAATTGTTACATGCTTAATAAATCGATCCATATGATTTTTCGGTTAGCTAAATATTTTAAAGTTTATCTTTCAGTGTTCTATTATTTTTTCATTATCTGTTCCATTTTTAGGGACTTGATTACAAATTTACAATGCTACTATTTTGCTGACTCATTGGAGATATCTCTTCTACCACTATGTGTATCAGTTAACTTTTTCTGAAAGTTAAATTTCAGTTGCTAATGAACACAAGCGTAGAAAAAAAGGAAATGGTAAAAATTATTAAAGAAGTGTTGACTCCTGTCAAAATAAAATTATTGTTTTTCTTTTATTATCTATTTATCTATTATAAATTACATAATTATTATGTCATGTAGTGTGTCAATTTTATATCAAGTGTTCACATTACTCTTGCTTCAATTAATCAAAGTAATTTTTGAAATATGTAAAATCAATTTGAATTATTAGTTTTAAATGGTTTTCTTGATTGTATAATATTTTAAAGACCTTCTGAAATTAAATTTGAATTTAAATTACAATTTTAAAAACTTCTATATTTAGACTATTATGTTTGGAATTAAAAATCAAATAAGTACCTTCCAAAATTAAATTCACATTACTCTTGCTTAAATAAATTAAAGTATTTCTTGAAATATGTAAGATCAATTTAAATCGTTAGTTTTAATCGATTTCCTTGAATGAGTAGTATTTTAAAGACCTTCCCAAATTAAAATTGGATTTGAATTATAACTTTAAAAACTTCTATATTTATAATATGATGTTTAGAATTAAAAATCAAATAAGTAACTTTCAAAATTAAATTCGCATTACTGTTCTTTTAATCAATTAAAGTGTTTCTTAAAATATGTAGGATTAATTTGAATCGTTAGTTTTATAAGATTTTCTTGATTGAGTAATATTTTAAAAACCTTCCCCAATTAAAATTGGATTTGAATTACAACTTTAAAAACTTTTATATTTAGAGTATGATATTTGGAATTAAAAATCAAAATAAGTACCTTCCAAAATTAAATTCACAATAGTCTTGCTTAAATCAATTAAAATGTTTCTTGAAATATATAAGATCAATTTGAATCGTTAGTTTTAAACGATTTCCTTGATTGAGTAATATTTTAAACATATTCCCAACTTAAATTTGAATTATAACTTTAAAAACTATAATTAGAGTATGATATTTGGAATTAAAAATCAAATAAATACCTTTCAAAATTAAATTCACATACTCTTGCTTCAGTCAATCAAAGTGTTTCTTGAAATATCTAATATCAATTTGAATCATTAGTTTTAAATAATTTTATTGATTGAATAACATTTTAAAGACATTCATATGTTAAATTTGAATTTGAATTACAACTTTAAAAACTTCTATATATACCAATAACTACTTTCCAAAATTAAATAATATCAAGTAATAACTTGATTTAATGACATTGATAAAAAAAAAATTAAAAAAAAATTTTAGATTGATTATCATGTTCTATGTAAGTGCTAGAAATCTATTATTATGCATCTTATACTTGAGATTGCACTTGCAAGTTAAAATGGCATTTATCTTTTTTGGCAAACGAAAATCAAATGATATTGCTACTGAGTTTCTTGATGATGCTGGTCCTAAAAGCTTTGTTCAACGTGTATTTGATTTGGTTGTGCGAAAAGTATGATAAGAATAACAAGGAAGAGACCAATAGTATTGACATGATCATTCAATATGTTAAGGTTGTTATTTTAATTTGATATTATATTATTGTGTTTCAATTTGTCCACTTTAAATTTTTTATGTAATAAATTAATATTTACCTATTTTACAAGCATGGTACTCGAGTACATGAATCGGTTCCAAAATATTTGATTAAGTAGTGGAATGATAAGTTCAAAGAGTTTTAAATGTATAACATAGATATTAGACCAATGATGCGTGTCACATTATGTAAATGGATTCTAATCTTCTGCAAGAAAACAACCGTTTAACCCGTTGAAGTTCTCTCTTTTGAGCTGTGTCCTTTTGAAGTTGTGACAAGCAAATGAATTAAGACGATACAAAATGACCGTGACAATTAAAGATATTGAGCAAGCTCTTTGGTGAATAACTTCACTTTTATTCATATTTTGTTATAATTAATTTTTTCTGTCAATAAGTATTTAGTTTCATTAGCTTCACTTTGTTAAAATTTATATAAACTATCACATTTTAGACAATCAAAAATATCATATTGCTTCATATGATAAATAATTTAAATTGGTCACCTAATAATTATTACTAATATTAAGTTATTTTAATTAAAATAGTATGAAACTAAAAGATACAACAACTGCGCATAGTGCGGGCCATATACTAGTTTGTTAAGCCAAATAATATTGATGTAAAATAATAAATTACGTAAATTATTTTTCTATAAGAAAATATGAGAATAAATAGAAAAAAATAAAAGAGATGCAAACCAAAAAAGAAAATTTAAGAGTAATTCAAGCATAAAAAATAAGAAAAAATCATATTAATTGATTGGAATCAAATAATTATTAAATACCATAAAAATTCATAATTAATAGATTCAATAAATATTTTTTGACCTGTGACTTAAGGCTATAAGTTAGCAAAATTCTTTTTCAAAATTCTATTTTAAAAACTTTTGAAAATATAGTTTAACAATATATTTGTCAACAACTTAATAATTGGAAGTCATATTTTATGGTTTCCTCAAATTTGTTGATAAGCTATATGAATATTTTTATTTTGTTTATAAACCGATATGTAAAACATGATTTCTATTAAATTTTTATATAACTACACATATAAGGGATTAAGTGGCGATTAGTAGGTGAAGAATATCAAATGCAATTAATAATTCAAGCCCTTTGACTTCGTTGCCAGCTTGTTGTGTCTCACACTCCAAAAGTTTCCAATTATACCCTTGAATAGAAACTGAGTTGACGAGAACACCCTTCCTCTCCCAACTACCACGGCAACCTCTCTCTACCCAACTCACTCACCCCCTACACCAACAACCTCATAGTAGCCCTCTTCTTTTGCCTTATAAAACCCACCACAAACCTCTCTCATTCTCTTCAGGCACCTCCAAAAAAAGTGTGACCTAAAAACTAGAGAGAAATTTAAAAAAAAAAAAAAAACAAAACTCTTTAGATTCTTTGTCGGAGGAAAAAAGCCTAACAAAATCAACAAGAAAGCATAATGGCTCTCTCAACTTCCAACTCCCTTATACCAACAAAGACCATAATGCCCCCAACAACCCACTCCCTGTGCCCTTCCATCGTCAACAACGTCAGGCCCGGGACTAAGCCCACGTCCAGGCCCATTCTAGCCGTGCATGCAGCCGAGCCCACCAAGAACGTTAATCCGGTGGTCTCGGACAAGCCGGCTGCGAAGCCACAGCCACCAGCTGCAGCTGTAACCGCTCCGACTCCCAACGCTGTCGAGGGAAAATGGAGTCCGGACAGCTGGAAGTCAAAGCGGGCGCTGCAGCTGCCGGAGTACCCGAACAAGGAGGAGCTGGAGGCAGTGCTGAAGACGCTGGACGCGTTCCCGCCGATCGTGTTCGCGGGAGAGGCGCGGAGCCTTGAGGAGAAGCTGGGGGAGGCTGCGATGGGAAAGGCGTTCTTGTTGCAAGGTGGAGATTGTGCTGAGAGCTTCAAAGAGTTTAATGCTAATAACATTCGTGATACGTTCAGGATTCTCCTCCAGATGGGTGCTGTATTGATGTTCGGCGGCCAAATGCCAGTTATTAAGGTATATAAACAAAATTTCAATTCTAGAGTCAAAATCGATTGTGAGAATAATATTCAAAAGAAATGTTGTATATTTTTTGTTTGTTATTACTGTAACATAAATATTTGAGTTTGAGAAATATATGTTAAGTGATTAATATTTTTTGAAAAAAAATATATTGATAGATTTCTTAATATTTTCTTTTTAAAAAACTATCATACAAAATTTTTGTTAACTAAGTTATTTGATTTTCAATAAAATTTTGTTGTTTGATTTTGTTGCTTAATTCATGCTCTTCCCTTCTCATTATTATTAATATTATTTTTTCATTCATTTAATAGATATTTGGATTGTTTACAAATATTAATTGATTTTGCTAGGTTAATTTTTAATATTTGTCTACAAATATTAAATTGGTTTTTCCAATTAATTGATATGACATGTTTAAATGTTGAACATTGTTATAGAGTCAACGATAGGGACTAATTAAGAAGTCAATAATTAAATTATTATTCAAAATTTATAGGAATTATCATTATAACTCATATATATATATATATATATATATATATATATATATATATATATATATATATTTATTTATTTATTTATTGTGTGTTGGCTCTCTATTAATTATAATGTGTTGGCTCCCTAATCTTTTTCTTAAATGTCATACATCACAAAAGAAAAAGTCTTAAGAGCCAACGTTAGGGAGCCATAGGGAACTAATATCAATTTTCTTTCTTTTCTCTTTTTCCTTTTACCACCCACTATTTCTTTAGTTACACTTATGGACTCCCTATGAACTCCCTAACGTTGACTCCCTAGCATTACTCATCACAAAATATATGATTTGATAACGTATCATACTAATATAATTAAAACCTTAGACAAATTATTGTAACTTTGTGGCGCGTCTATATATATAGAATTAGTGGCACATATATAGACCAAAAAATATGAATATTAAGGATGAACACTAAAGATTGTACATTTGTACTGCAATGGGGGTGTAGGTGGGGAGGATGGCAGGTCAGTTTGCTAAGCCAAGATCGGACCCATTTGAGGAGAAGAACGGGGTGAAGCTACCCAGTTACAGAGGTGACAACGTTAACGGAGATGCCTTCGACGAGAAGTCGAGGATTCCGGATCCCCAGAGGATGATCAGAGCTTATTGTCAAGCCGCTGCCACTCTCAACCTTCTCAGAGCTTTCGCCACCGGTGGCTACGCCGCTATGCAGAGGGTCAATCAATGGAATTTGGACTTCACTGAGCATAGTGAACAAGGAGATAGGCATGCAAGCCATTTCGTTTTTCAAAAATGTTATACACTAAAAATTAATTATTATATGTTTGGATAAAAATATATACCTTGTTTTATATATTTTTAATATATATTTTATATTTTAATTAGTTGATTTGATGATTAAATTTTAATGTATATCGAATATCATATTTTATAATGTCTTCAAGTACATATTATAACCAAATACATTAATGTAACTTACAATTAAATATTAAATGGCCGTAAGGGAATACTTAATTATATGAATTATTTGAAAATCTAAGAAAAATGTATTTATAATTTACATTTAGCCACGTTTCAATATTTTATGAAGGTTAAAGATGGATCCATTGCACATGAGAAGTTTTTATTAACTCCTTGATCTGCTTTAGTTTATTAATATAATCAATACACAGATCTAGGTTGTTCAAAACACGTAAATTCAGGAGAAAACAAATTATTGTATAGTACACGTTACTCTATTAATGTGAAATGCTTCCTTCCATTGTAGCAAAGTTTTCCATGATAATTATGGATTGGGGTAAAATTAAATTTGTTTGGTTTTTGGCATGACAGGTACCGAGAGCTTGCCCACCGAGTGGACGAGGCCCTCGGGTTCATGGCGGCGGCGGGGCTCACGGTGGACCACCCGATAATGAAGACAACTGATTTCTGGACTTCGCATGAGTGCTTGTTGTTGCCATATGAACAATCACTAACTAGGTTGGATTCAACTTCTGGACTCTACTATGACTGCTCTGCTCATATGCTCTGGGTTGGTGAAAGAACCCGCCAATTGGATGGTGCCCATGTTGAGTTCCTAAGAGGAGTTGCCAATCCCCTCGGGATCAAGGTTCATAAATGATTCTTATCAAACCTTTATTTCATTCCATTCAAAATAACTACTTTATCTTTTAGTTACACTAAAAGTCAGCTTCGAAATTAACCATAAATATAAAATATATGTCTAAAATATATATTAAAAATAATTGAAGTATTCATCTATAAATAGTATTTTTGTTAAATTTTTATCACGTAAGTATATAAATTTTAGTATATAAATAACATTTTTGTCAAAAAATTATATGCCCATAATATAAATTATAAAAAAATATAAATTAAGTTAATACTTATGAAAGATTCAATTAGTATAATAAGATCACTCGAAACGTTCAACAAAACTATCCAACAAATAATGAATTTTTTTTGGGTAGTTTTATCGATAAATCAAAATCTTTAGTTGGTATTATTTAGTTTACATCTTGTATAATTATAATCTGCTGTAAATCTTTCATAGTTAAAAATGATACCTTAAAAATATAAAAAATACACTAAGAGCATACCAATTTTGACTAAAAAGTTTGCTGATTTTGTGTGTGGTGTTTTGTTTATGCAATGGTGTAGGTGAGTGATAAGATGGATCCAAATGAGCTGGTGAAACTCATTGAGATCTTGAACCCACAAAACAAAGCAGGGAGAATTACCATAATAACAAGGATGGGAGCTGAAAACATGAGAGTGAAGCTTCCACACCTAATTAGGGCAGTGAGAAGAGCAGGACAAATTGTCACATGGGTCAGCGATCCTATGCATGGCAACACCATCAAAGCTCCATGTGGCCTCAAAACTCGCCCCTTCGATGCCATCAGGGTACCATTTCTCTAACTCTATCCTCTCCTCATTTGTCGATACTCCGACAATTATTTTATGGAAAGCGTTTTCGGTATATCCGGAAACCAGATGTTCTTATACTTTTTAACAGTTGATCTTAATTATATAAATATATATTTATATAATTAAGATCAACTGTTACAAACTTAAAACATTTCCCATTTTATGCTTCGATTCAATTGTCTCAGATATTTGTCATAGGAAAATACTCGTACTTGACATCTTCCTATGAAAATTACTTTTTTAATGGTTAGAAAAACTTATTAACTCAACTAACAGTTCACAATAATGTAATTTTCGTGTGAAGATATTTTATGCGAGTATTTTCTTATTTACAGGATAAATTATTAAATCTATCATCTATTTCTTAAAATGCCGAAACTAAAAATATCCTCTATTCGAAAATAATGATAAAAATAATGAAAGATATGACAAAATATCGGACGTGATTATAGTTTACCTTTATTTCATTAATTGAAATCATAGGCACTATAGTTTTGCATTACTAGCTAGGAAGACACCAAAATTAAACATTTTTTTAAGCTGAATCCTGCCAAAATAAGATTCAAGTAAGAAAAGCTTTGGAAAAAGAAGAAGAATAAAAAATTGATTCCTTCACTGGCATTTGATATGGTCCTACCTGTTGGGCTAGTAGGCTACCAAACCCTTAAGCTAAAATATAATATTAGAGTGGGTTGGTGGAGAATACCAAAAAAAAAAAAAGAGTGGGTTGGTGGAAAGAGTTTTCATAGCGAAAGTAGTAGGTGAAATAGTGAAGAAATCTTCAAGTCTTCTTTGTTCAATTTTTATCCCTTATTCTTTAGGTTATTTGTTCAGTAAAGAAAAAGATAAAAAACTTACATACAACTATTTTTATATGAAATTTAATAGTTAAAAAGTATAAAATAATTTGACATAATGAGTCTCCAACAAGGAAAAAATGCAAAATTGATGTATCGGCTCTGTTTCTTTGGTGGAAGGTGTGATTTGAACTCATTCAGACCCATATGATTGTGATTATACATTCTTGCCAACTTTTATAGAAAGAAACATCAAAAGATAACCTGTGTCACTCATATTGGTGGGAATAACAATGATTAAGAATAATATTGAAGTTGATTATGAATGTGATCACTTCATTTTAAAAAAAGAAAAGCATGTTTAACATTTATATCATTGGATTCTATTCAACACATACGTGTACTTTATTATCCTTAACTTTTAGTATAACATCAACTTCAATTCTCAAACTCAAAGCTAATTATTTTTATCGTACACTATTATGTTCAGTGTTTATTTGTTTTACGTATTCAAATAAAATCATTTTCATTTAGTTGAATATTTTGTTTTGACATTAAATTATGTGGACAGAGTTTATTATTTATAAAACTATGATTAATAATGTTATTGACTATAATTTGGAACAGGCTGAAGTGAGAGCATTCTTCGATGTGCACGAGCAAGAAGGAAGCCACCCTGGAGGAGTTCACCTAGAAATGACCGGTCAGAACGTTACCGAATGCATCGGTGGATCAAGAACGGTCACATTCGATGACTTGAGCTCCCGCTACCACACTCACTGCGACCCGAGGCTCAACGCCTCTCAATCTCTCGAGCTTTCTTTCATCATCGCTGAGAGGCTCAGGAAGACTAGGATCAGAGCACAGCAGCCTCTTGCACCTGAAGAACAACTCTAAGAACATATACTTATATGGATGCCTTTTCAAATACCTACAAAAAGAATATCTTGGTTTTTTCTTTTAATGTTTCTGTATGGAGATGGAGAACCTAGTTAGCATGTGTTTTGGTGTAACGTTTATTCTTTTTTTCTTTTCTTATGTGCATAAGTTTAATTGCCTTGTAATGCGTTTGAGCTTGGAAGGACAAGAGAACTTAAATAATTAATAAGAGGAAACTATAAGTTTCGATTGCCTTGGCGACAAGACACTTTCTTGATCCTGAAATTCTTATTAGGTTCCTCTGTCGCTTTAAATGAAATTAATTTTTAAGACTAATCTAAGGTAACCAATAAAAATTTAGTTAACATCAGCGAACAACTTAAATTAGATATTCTATTTATTTAGATTTCGAATGTTCTGTTTCTAAAAATATATCTATTGAGTTATATTTATATTTGATTTTCAAAACTTTTTTATTGTATGGTATAAAACGTTCTGTTTTTTGGATGTTCTCCATTTAGATCTAATCTTTTGGCTCATTTGTTGGTTAGAAAAATATTGATTACCTATAATTTTCTAAAACGAATTTGTCCCCATTCTAATCGATGGAAGGACCAATATATTTGATAAGAGTAATTTTCTAGTACTTTTAGAGAATAAAAACGTTTTGAGAATTAAAATGTTTGATATGCGATTCCTCGAGAACTAACTAGGTAGTTACTCAAGGAAAAAATAAATTGGTCACTAACTTGTCAGTAGATATCTTGGTTTTGCCGAAAACAGAGACAAATTGGTAAACTAGTTCTTGATTTGTGTAGTTTCAATGAGTATGAACCGATTCATCATGTCACTTAATTGGTAAATTCATCTGACCCTCTATGATTTGAAGGTGGAGTTGAAAGGAAGATTTGACTCTATGGTTTGAAGGTGGAGTTTGTAGGAAGATTTGGGAGAATTAAGGAGGTTGGCTCCAAGTATGCATGCTGAAGTTCCCATTTAACAACCCACTTTGCCAAGCAAAGTTTCAATCTATATATACCTAATGTACCAAACAGAAAAAGAATGGATATTATTGATATTATTGAACTTTCTATATTTTGAATTGACAAATTTACTGTTCTTCATTATAAATATCTTAAAAGCATTTCCAATGGGATGATTTTTGGATATCAATTTTTATTGAAATGATAAATGAACTGAGTTGATATTGAAATATGCATTGAAAGAGTAAGGAAAGTGATACCGATGTCACTAAGTTAATACCGTATTACTTTGAATGAATGTCAATTAGAATGTGTCATGTGTACAACTAATTAAATGCATGTTAATTAAATAGTATGATGTGGGACCCAAATTAATATTAAATTAAAACCAAGCACTAGAGTAATAAATCTCATATTTATCTCAAATCATATATGATCCCACAAATACTTATGTGGCATCTTGTGGGACCCAAAATAATTTTGATACTAATACTAGGCATTGGAGATGCTCTAAGGGTGGGTTTGGTAAAGCTTTTCGGTCAAGTGCTCTTGCTTTCTTTCAAAAAGCAAGAGCTATCTTTTTGCGTTTGGTAATTCAAAAAGCCAAGGAGCTTTTGCTCCCGGCTTTTGAGAGCAGTGAGTGCTTTTGAGAGCCCTCAAGAGTAGCTTTTCAAAGCTGGCTCTGGCTCCGGCTCCTTAAAAAGCAAAATGACCAATTAACCTTATATTTTAATAAAAAATCAATCTTATCCTCAATTAATTATATTTAATTTTATATTAATGCATCACATACAAACAAAAAGGTCGTTGTAGTAATTTATTACTTTAAGAACAACTATCAAATAGATTTACCAAACGCCATATGTGTGGCTTCTGCTTATTGAGAGCAATTTTGAGTTATTTTACCAAACGGTCATCATGTGACTCTCCGTCAGCTGCTTTTTAAGAGCACAAAGAGCTCAACCGCTTTTTAAGAGCCAGAGCATTACCAAACCAAGCCTAAGTGTTGTGCATGTAATAATTCAGGTCAAATACAAACAAAGCAATGGCAAGTAGAACTAGACCAGAATTATTCATCCTAAACTTGAAGAAAGAACCACAAAACACAGATAATTGTAAGATTGAGCCAGAATCAATAATAATGAAGAAGAAGAAAAGTATGAGCGTATGTATAAAGTGGAAAATGAAAAAGAAATTCCCCTTTTGAGTAAGGTATCACTCCACAATTCTCAATTCACTACTTTAAAAAATAAGATATGCTGAGTGAGACACAAAAATTACAAAATTCTTTAATTTTTATAGAAACAAATTATTACAATTTGATGAGTAAAACTTTAAACGCACGCCTTGCTAATGATGGTAGTGAAGGGAGAACTGGTGGAATTTTGACCCTTCAGAGCAATGTCCCAATAACAGTGTTCCCGTTTTCTTAATTTCTATCTACATAAAAAAAATTAAAAAAGGATAAATGTAAAGTTTCCATATGACTGTGAATGTTTTTTACTGTTGTATGCTTGTTGTTTTCATTACTTGTTATTGGCTTATGGATTGGATTGTTTAGGATTTTTATTGATTGAAAAAAATATATATATTGTTCAAATCCTAAAAATCCTCAAACATGTGCCTTTCATATTTCGTAAATCAAAATGATAACCATCACAACGTTCAGAAACAGAAAACACCATGGGAAATTGCTTTGATATATAGTTTAACTTATTCTTTTTAGACAAATGAAATATGATATTTGTTTAATTTTCAGATTTCATTGCAGGTAAAATCAATCAATGAAGCTCAAAACATATAGAAATTTAAAAGACAACTCATAAATGCAATTTGTTGGACTAAAATGAGAACACTAAAAATCAACAATGGACATGGGTTTTATCAAATTACAGCTACAAATGTCATGAGAGTCAAGTAATCAAGCTGCCAAATGAGAATTACAATGTGAAATTGCTGAAAATAAAAAGGGCTGATTGGTTTGGCCATTTTCATTTTCATTTTAAGTGAAAATGAAAATAAGACATAAAAAGATGATTGGTTGAGTATTTTCAAACTATTTTCAGTGAAAATATTTTTAAAGAGATAGAACAAAGTTGAAAACTTAGGGTGCGTTTGGTTTACGTTTTTATTTTTTATTTTCATTTTCAGTGTTTTTTGTTTTCTGAATTTTGTGAAGAAAAAAGTGAAAACAGCAGAAAACAGGATTTTGTTGTTTTCACTGTTTTCTCTTTTTCCTTTACAAAATTCAGAAAACAGAAAACATTGAAAATGAAAATAGAAAATAAATACGCAAACCAAATGCACCATTAGATTTCCAACTGCCACAATCTCATTTTGTAAAATGTATGCATATTAAGTGTTGAAAAATGATTAAATTCTTACTCTATAAAAAGAGAGCTCATTTAGAGCTTTAAGATATCAATTTTGGAGATCAATAAACATTATTGAGTAGGAAAAAATACACAGTTACACACACAGTTAGAGAAGCTTAGAGTTTGGGAGACAACAATCCAACCTCATTATTCAATAATGTATATTTTTTCTTTCATCTTTCAATTATATTTTTTGATTTATTTGTGTGATTGTGAGCTAAACTTGTTAGCTAGGATAATAATGTAGTATTTTATGTGAATTGAATAATTAATTAATGTCATTCAATTATATTTGTTATAAATTATGTGTTTATAATTAAACTTAACGCTATTAGATGTTTGATCACCATTTAAATGATATGTTGATTTACAATACACTTGAAAAATAAGTTGTAAATCAAATTACTAATCATAAACACCATAAATTGAGCTAAGACTAGATATAGACAAACAAACACAACTTATGTAGATATAAAAGTTTCATAAAACATAATCATTTACTCACATAAATTGTAGCTAATAAATTAGTATATATATGAGCTTAAGAGAGTTTTTTGACCTAGATAAAGGGCTAGATTTGGATATTTATGAAAATGTCATTCAATTTCTTTATTATGAAGAACTTAAATTGGTTAAGTTTCCTAATCTAATTTCTAGTCTTTCTCTAAGTTAAGAAACTCTCTAAAACTCAAATAGATATATTAATCTCTACAATTTATGCGAGTAAATGATTATTTTTTTAAAACTTTTATAAACACCACATAAATCTTATTTGTCTATCTCTAATTTTCGTTCAATTTATGGTGTTTATAATTAGTATCTCCATTTATAACTTCTTTCTCAGGTTACATATTAATGTCATTTAATTATATTTGTTATGAATCATGTGTTTCAAATTTAATGACTTTTTATGCTAGATCAAAATTTAAATGTGCTGTTTATTTATAATGCACATGAGAAATAAGTTGTAAATGAAGCTACTAATCTTAAACCGAGCCAAAATGCGACTATTGTTATACAAGTTTCACAAAACATAATCGTTTACTCATAATTTTTAGCCAAAAGATTAATATATTTAATGAGTTTAAGAGAATTTCACCTAGAAAAAGACTATAAACTAGATTAGAAAACTCAACCAATTTGAGTTCATAATAAATAAATTGAACGATATGATCATAAATATTCGATTTAATAACAAGGTAAAATTAATTGTCTTAGTATTAATTTTACTCATTTAAACTCTCAATCCCTAATTTTTTATTTTGAATTAAGTTTTATAGAGTAAGAATTAACATGCATGTATTTGACAGAAGTGAAGGTCAATTGCGATATAAACAAATAAAACACGATATTCTAGAACTCATCTAGAATGAAATACCTGCATTCAGATTTCTCCACCTTCGCAATTGAGCTTCTTTGATTGACGAAATCTGAAAAATAAACAAATATCATGTTTTATTTGTTTCGCTACATTCTATAAAAGTAATAAGTAAAACTAGACATTTTTATTTATCTTTATCTACATAAAAAGCATTATTAATATAAAAGAGAGAAAAAAAATCCCATGTTTTATGTTAAATAATGTTTTTTGCATGGATAAAAACAAATAAAAATGTCTAATTTAACTTGTTACTTCTAGAAAATGTTGTAAGATAAAAAATAAAAAAAAAAAACATGACATTTGTTTAATTTTCACATTTCATTGAAGATAGAATTAATCAAAGAAGCTCAAAACATGAAGAAATTTTTAAAAAAAAAATCATAAATGCAATTTATTGGACTAAAATGAAAAGAACACATGCTGAAAATCAACAAAGGTTTTATCAAATTACACTTGCTAATGCTATCAAATTCATACAATCAAGTTGTCAAATGAGAATTGCAATATGAAATTGTAGAAAATCAAAGATTTCTAGCTGCCAGAATCTTATTTTGTCAAATACATGCATGTCAAATGTTGAAAAATGATCAAATTCTTACTCTATAAAAGAAAAGCTCATTTAGAGCTTTAGGATATCAATTTTGAGTATAATAAACATAATTGAATAATGAAAGATACACAAAACAGAAATATATATTACTGAAAGCATAGTTAGTAAAACTTAGAATTTGGGAGACAACAATCTAATATCATTCGTACACTTTTCTTTCATCTTTCAATTATATTTTTTTTTTTGTTTATTTGTGTGATTATGAACTAAACTTATTAGCTGAACAATGACGTAGTCATTTATATGAATTGGATACATATTAATGCCATTCAATTATATTTGTTATGAATCAAGTGTTTCAAATTTAATGATTTTTTATGCTAGATCAAAATTAAATGTTCTGTTTATTTATAATGCACATGAGGGAAATAAGTTGTAAATGAAGCTACTAATCCTAAACTGAGCGAAAATTAGAGATAAACAAATGCGACTCATGTGATTGTTATATAAGTTTCACAAAACATAATCGTTTACTCATAATTTTTAGCCAAAAGATTAATATATTTAATGAGTTTAAGAGAATTTCACCTAGAAAAAAGACTATAAACTAGATTAGGAAACTTAACCAATTTGAGTTCATAATAAATAAATTGAACGATATGATCATAAATATTCGATTTAATAACAAGGTAAAGTTAATTGTCCTAGTATTAATTTTACTCATTTAAACTCTCAATCCCTAATTTTTTATTTTGAATTAATTTTTTCATTCTAAAAACTTTTATTATCCATATAATAGTAATTTAATTAAATTAATTTCAGTAATTGACAGTTTCTCCAGGGAACAATACTCTACTCCATCACTTTATTACTTGAACTATTAGTGCATTTAGTAAAAAGTGCATGCGCCTAGTCCGCACTAGTAAATTTTAGCCTGTTTTAGAAAAATACCTTTCGAATGTTCAGCGAATGAAGAGTAGCTGCCACAATGGTGATCGGCAGAGATTCACATACTTCAAATAAAAGAAAAACATACTTGCTGCCTTCCACGGCTGCGACAATGATGATCGATAGAGATTCACATACTTCAAAGCAAACACAAACATACTTGCTGCCTTCCGCAAATCCTACCTGACATTTACAATAATAACTACATTGGACCCCAAAAGAACTCGAGACACACACAGCCATTGGCATAAATAGTAGCCAAGTTTTTAGTTTTAGAAGATAGGTACCCAATGTACTTCAGTTCCAAACAAGTATGCTTTTTATCCCCTAATGTTTGTAATTTTCTTCAAAAATACCCGTAACTTTTTAATTTCATTCAATTTTATCTCTAATATTTTCGATTTCTGTCAAAATAACCCATTTGCGTTAACTCCATCTAAACTGTTAGGGGCAATTAAAAACATCCAAGGGTAATTTTGACACAAATCGAAAACGTTAGATACAAAATTAAATTAATCAAAAACGATAAGAACAAAATGGAATAAAATTAAACATTAGGATAATTTTTAAGAAAATTGCTATTATTAGAGACAAAAAAATACGCTACCCCAAATATTTATATCTCAAAACCACTAGCCTTGAAAATAATGCCTGATTCTCATATTTACTATTTCACTTATTCTACCTTCTCAATATATTGTTCATTGGAAGATCACTTCAAAAATGACTTCCAATAAATGCTACAACTGTCCAAAAGCAAACCAGTCATTCGAAAAGCTACAACAGATCAATATCTAAAACCATCTAAGGAACTTCTGTTTGTGCGACCAAAAATGTGAG
The DNA here is from genome assembly GCA_036250425.1 of Stylosanthes scabra. Lineage (NCBI taxonomy): Eukaryota > Viridiplantae > Streptophyta > Magnoliopsida > Fabales > Fabaceae > Stylosanthes > Stylosanthes scabra. The sequence goes on from JASCZI010272167.1 coordinate 21,216, forward strand.
CATTAAACTTCTCTTTAGACAATGTGAAAGGGAAACACACACACACAAACACAGTGAATAAATTTGAAACCGGGGATGTCACGACAGTGTTAACAGGGGAATGTTGCTATCTGCTGTTCAGATTTTTTTAAAAAAAAAAAAATAAATCCACTTGAAGTTAATCACTAACCAGATTCAAAATGAAAGAACATGAAGACTAAAATTATGTATATACCAGTGACACAAGGTTATAATAAAATTATGAGGGCATAGGAATGTTTAGACCCCAAGCCGGTAGTTCATGCTTTTTCAAGCCTTGAGTTCCATTCCTAGTTTTTATATTGGTTGGTTTGATTTCTACATATTTATACTGGACAATCATGTATATACCACCTTGTAAGCACTTGTGAGTATTGGTCCTAGAAAAAGCCAAATCAAGTCTTACTGGGAACCTTAATTTTGATGGAAAAAAATCATAATAAGACTTTTCAACCAATAAAAGGAAACACAGTTTTAGTTGAAAAGCAGTAATGTATTACCTTATTTTGTCGCTTCAACAGCCTCTAGAGATCAGTTTACAAAGAAGCTTCTCTTCTTTTTTCATTTTCATTTTTCTCAAGAGCATGAACAATTGCAAAAGCAGTTACATCATATGGAGCACAGCCATTGTCATCCATGTTAAAGCATTTGTGTTGCTTCATCGAACAGGCTTTCCTTACATAGACCATTGATCATAACATTAAATGCTTTGACATCTAATTGCCGAAAATCTCTTTAGCAGTTGTAGATCTCCAACATTTATGCAGTTCATCGATTATTATGGTAGGCATAAGGACCAATACCCTTGCCAAAAATTTTCTGATATAATTCAATTGCCGCATCAAGATGACTACTTTTACACAAGCCGTCTAATAAGATATTGTAAGTAATGATATTTGGGGGCTGGCCTCTGGCATGCATATCATCAAGAAGGTTTTGCACATCAGATATTCTCCCTAATTTGCAAAATCCATCAATAAGAGAATTATATGTAATAGTATTCGGAACCAAATGTCTCTGGTGCATCTCCTTAAAGAGGGTTACAGCTTCATCCAATCTTCTGTGTTTACAATATCCATTTATCATAATATTATAACTCCAAACACAAGGTGCTGGACCACTTTTCTTCATATCATCAAATAAACTTGCTGCTTCATCCACCATGCTAGTTAAGAAGAATCCATATATTAATGCATTGTAAGTGACTACATTGGGCCTAATTCCACTGTGGATCAACATATCAAACACTTGTTTGGCTTCTATTATTCTTCTTTCTTTACAAAATGCATCAACTAGTATGTTATAGGTACATACATCTGGGTTAATGTCTTTAACAACCATATCATTCAGCAATTGACTTGCTTCTTTTAAACGACCGGCGCAACACAAACCATGGATCAGAGAATTGTATGAGATAACATCAGGATAAATTCCTCGAGAAATCATCTCTGAGAACAAATTTTGTGCTTCATTTACAAGACCATCTTTACTTAATCCATCAATAATTTTTCTGTACATTACTACGTTAGGCTTAACTGTATATTTCTCCAGCTTTTGCAAAAGCTCCATGGAAGCTCTCGCTTGCCCCATTTTACATAGACCACTGATTAAGGTCCCATAACTAACCTCGTTAAGCTGAAAACCTAGAGATATTACCTTGTCATGAAACACTAATGCTTCCCTAACCTTGCCGTTTATACAGAATCCTTTGATGAGTGTGGTCAGTGTTATAACATTCAATTCATGACCCATCTTGATACTCTTGGCCACTGCAGAGAAGGCAGAGTTCATTTGACCCACATGGCAGAAACAATTGATCAACATGCTCAAACTAATCATGGAAGGAACGATACCCCTAAACTCCATCTGTGCAAAAAGAGAAATAGCAATGTGGTATTCTTTCATCTTAACAACAAACATCAAAATCTTACCAAGTTCAACTTGAGATGCAATGTGGCGCTCATTGATGAGGCGAATGAAAGAGGCAACAGCAGCATCAATGTTAGTGTGGAATCCAGAAACGATCTTCTTAGCAGTTGATAATGCTGCCGAATGGGAGTAAGGTTTTACATTATAGAAAGAGTAAGAAGCAATACGAAGAGAAACAAGTGTGAGAAGGCCGAGCCTTGTGCTGTTTGCCATTGGAAATTTGACATGTTACTTATGCTTCTCTTTCACTTCCTCTTCTCTTCTCAATAAGGCTGTGCCTATTACCACGGTTGCCGGAACCAAACCCGTCAATGTTCCACTCAAGTGACTGGTTCTAAGATTCAATGCTCAAACTGGTCGAATCGTTGTCAAACAGGTCAAACAGATTTAATTAAATATAAAATAAAATTATTTAAAATATATCAATGTAATCTTTTAGATATATAAATTCAATAACAATAAAATTCAAACTTTCATATCCCACATAATAATTTGTCTATTTCATCCTTGAAATGTCACATTCAAATTCAATACATCAAAGCTCATGACAAGAAAATCAGAATGCACATAACTTAAAAGAAAGGAATCACTCCTCAAAATCATAAGTATCTTGTGATTGTTGATTACTATTAGCATCCATCTCCAAAATAAAAAATCTCTAATTAAAAACAAAAAACAAAACACAATAAAAACAGAGCCTATTCTAATTAATGATAAACCATAAACCACAGACTACGGATGCATGGGAGTTTTTTGGACTCCACAAGAGGAATGGGATGAACACACATTGATTAACAAACAGAAAACAGCAAGCAACTCATCAACAGCAAGCAAAATCAGAACCTCATATATTAACAAACAACAAGAAGCAACAAGTCAACATCACAAAATAAAAATCATATTCATGAAGCGAGATAGAATTTTAAAATATAAAAAAAATACATCATCAAAAACTTATTATTTAGTAATAAATCAATTCATCAAGTAAAATGCCCAAATCAAAGCAGAACGTGAGATAGCGGTGAGTGTTACCTTCAGACGAGCGAGCAGTCGAGCACAGTCTGAGAGAGAGCTGAGAGGAGCAGGGACAACGGCGGCGGCGACGGCTCTTTCAGGTGGAGCGAGCTGGCGGCTTGAAAGGAGAAGTTGAAGGCGACTGTGATGGGACGGTGGCGGGCGGCGGTGAGAGGTGTAGGGCACGGCTAGGCTTTGAGAAAGAAGGAAGAGTCGAAGAATGAAGAGTTGAAGAGTGAAGCCGGAGTCATTGAAGTTACACACTGGGCCTCGGACGCGAGGTTTTAAGTTACCTGAGTTGGTCTGCTAGAAAATAGAGTATACACCGAACCCGACTCCTCATAAAATACAATATAGACCACCAGGCTCTTGTTAAAAAAAATACTCATGGCCCTTGATTTTTATGAACGTTTGACAACTTAGCACTTCCATTAATATTGGATTAACGGAGCATATATGTGGCACGTTAAGTGATGATTTGTCCGTAAAGTGACATGTTGGATAGACTACCCGCCCCTGATAATTTTTTGAAAAATGATCTCCATCTTCTTCTTTCCACCCGGCCCCTGATAATTTCCTCATCTTCTTACTTTTCTCAAGCCCCTGATAATTTCATCTTCTTCCTTCCACTCAGCCCCTGATAATTCTTTTTAACATTGATCTTCATCTTTTTTCCTCCATTGATAAACCCTAATTACTTCAAGTCCTTTTTTTTAGAAAATAGTTTATTCTTTTCCATTTGTTCCTCTCTTCCGTTTGTTCATCTTCTTTCACCTTATCCCCTCTTTTTTATTTTTGTTCATCACAATCACTTCCATTTTTTATCAAGCTTCAACAATAAATTTTAGAATGAAAAAGATTTCATTTTTGTTCATCACCACCACTTCTTTTTTTGGTCAAGCTTCGTCAATGAATTATTGAATGAAAAGGATTAGGGTTTGACATAATTGCATAGAATAATAGAGGTTTGTGTAAGAAAGAGGAAGATGAAATTTGTTTTTATCAGGGGCCGGGTTGAGTCCGTTTGTACATGTTGTCACTTAACATCCATGTCACCTACGTTTACATGCCACGTGTGCTAACTCCATTAACCTTTGAACCATGTCATTGACAGAATGGCTAACTTGGTAAACGAAAATTAACTCTAGGGGCCGGGTTGAGGGTCTTTTTTTATTAGGGGCCTCCTTGATTTTTAACGTCATTATCAGGGGCCTGGTTGGTATTTTACTCTAAAAAATATGACTAAAGTTAGCTAGATCACCATTAAAAAAAAAGGTTAGCTAGTTTCAAAGGGGGAGAAGGACATATATGTCCCTGTAAAAAATTGTTCAAATGTGTTTTTTACCCTTGTAAAATACGTAATAGTTACTCATATTCGAAAAAACAGTACAATAACATCATTGTACCATTTATTTGAAGGTCATATGCTGTTAATAAAAGTGTTAAAAAACCACTTTAATCAATTAATTATTTAAAAAATTTTAACTAATTTTTAAATAATCGATTTTTTAAAGAATAATTCTATTTACACACTAAAATCAGCCACAAAATCAACCATCAATGTTAATACACATTGAAATAAATAATACATATGTGGTTTAACTCATTTTTAGTATATATTTAGTATTTCAATACGTATTATACACTAGTGGCTGATTTAGTGGCTGATTTTGGTGTACACCTAGCATTACTCTTTTTTAAATAGTTTTTGATGACTAGAAAAAACACAGACTAAGCTAGATCAGACACAATAACATGGTGGAGATCATCACCGGGCTCAATCCATTCCACATAATTCCTACAATCCTTGGCACCATATTTAGCAAGGAAGTCAGCCGCCTTGTTGAAATCACGGTTCACATGTTCGAAATGCAAATCCCAAGAACGAAGGCGCATCTCAGAGATTTTATCAAAAATGTCACTATCCGCAACTGAACCACCATTCACAGTATTCAAAAGAGAAGAGTAAACCTCAAGAGAATCTGTCTAGCAGATGATCGATCTGAGCCCACATTCCCAAGCTAGCACAAGACCCCTCCAAACAGCAAACAATTCACAACGAAAAACACTCCAAGAATGGATATTACCCGAGCAAGCCTTCAGAAAGGCTCCATTCTCATCTCTAATTAAGTAACAGAAACCAGCCAGGTGAAGATCCGACAAGACAGACGCATCACAGTTAACTTTAAAGGAATATTGAGGAGGGGGTCCAAGAGATGGCAGCATTAGTGAGAGAAGGGAAATACCTCGAGTGAAGTCCGAGAAATTCCGAGGCAGAATGATGAGCAAGAATAGTAACCTGCCGAGCAGTCCATACATCATCATTGATAAAGACCCTATTACACCGATTTCTCCAGATCCACCAAATACCAGCAGCAACCAAACATTCTCTACCACACATAGCGCGCCGGAGGGAAACAAAAAGAGGGATGCTAGGAGAGGGAATAATGAAATTAGGATCAATACAGGCCCAAGCATCCTTAGCCATGATACAACCAAAGAGGCAGTGAAAAACAGACTCTACTTCAAGATTACAGGACATGCAGAGGTCAGAAGATGAAAGGTGTCTTTTATAACGAAAGACAGCTGTAGGAATAGCCTCAAGAAGGGTTAACCAAATAAGAACTTTAATCTTTTCAGCAACAGGAAGTTTCCAAACCCAACACCAATTCAAAGACTCATCACACCCAAAACGACGCTTCGCAAGCCACAAATAACCATCTCTAGCACTGTACATTTTTGAGCCCGCTGGCCACCAACACCAACCACTAGAAATATGGGAAGAAAGGGACGGTCTCAAGCTAGATAAAAGAGAGAGAATATCTGGAGGAATTGGAGTATAGAGATTATCAAAGACCCAACGATCATTACAACAAACATCCTTCACCTTTAAATCCAAATCATGAATATGGACATAACTCAGAAGGTTGGCAAGACTTCCCAAAGGAGACCAAGAGTCATGCCACAAAGATTGTGAGCCATTACCAATATTCCAAATGAAACCATCATGAATAGCATCATAAGCTTTGCAAATACCTTTCTAGCAAGAAGAATCACGGTTTGTATAAGTGAAGCTATCAACTGTTCCTGACTTTAAATACTTAGCTTTCAAAAGTTGTAACCAGAGCTTGTCCTTATCATGGAGCATCTGCCAAACCAACTTACCCAAAAGAGCAAGGTTGACACAGGAACTATCTCTAACACCAAGACCCCCAAATCTCTTAGGCGCCACCAAACGATCCCAGCTAACAAGAGTAAGAGTTCTTTTACCCACCTCACCTTTCCAAAGAAATTAACGCATAATGGAGTTAATCTTATCACAAGCATAAGAAGGAAGAAGCGTTACCTGCATATGATAAACAGGGATAGAAGAGACCACAGATTTGATTAAACACAATCTTCCCGCTTTGTTGACGAGACGACCTTTCCAACTAGCAAGTTTTGTATTAATCTTGTCGATAACATCTTGGGCCGATCGTCTAGAAACTCTCTCATGACCAATGTTCACCCCCAAGTACTTTCCCAACGACTGAGTAAAGCGAATATTAGAAACACTAGAAAGCAAATTCTTTCTCCGCTGAGGAACAACTTTAGAACATTGCGCCTTTGACTTAGACAGGTTAATCTTCAATCCCGAAGCTTTGGTGAACCTATGCAGGGCCTTCATAACCATATCAACCTGGGTCTTGGTAGCTTTGCAAAAGAGAAGAAGATCATCGGCAAACATTAAATGAGAAATTCTAGGGTCATTCTTAGAGATAGCCACAGGAATCCAAGAACCATTGTGGACCATTTGGGCAATCATACAAGCCAACCTTTCCATACAAATCACAAAAAGGTAAGGGGACATCGGATCCCCTTGTCTGAGGCCCCTATTAGGCCTGAAATTCTCCAACATGTCACCATTCCAAAGAATAGACAAAGAAGAAGAGCTGACACAATTCATAATAAGCTGAATGGTAGCCTTAGGAAAACCGAAGCTGCAAAGAGAATGATGAAGAAATCTCCAATCAACCCTATCATACGCCTTTTCAAGATCAATCTTGAAAGCAATGACACCCTTCTTAGACTTGGTCCTTTTCATGAAATATAAAATCTCTTGGGCTATGATTATATTTTCAGTAGTTCCTCTACCCGGGATAAAGCCACCTTGGAGAGGGCCCACAATATCAGTGAGAAAAGGACGCAAACGAGCAACCAAAACCTTAGTGATAATCTTGTAAATGACATTACATAAACTTATAGGTCTGAAATCTTTCATGCAAGAAGGGGAATCTACCTTTGGAATGAGAACAAGGAGAGTCTCAAAGACAAGTGAATCAAGATGTTGGCCTGAGAAAGCTAGGCACACAATCTTCCAAATGTCCTGCCCAACAATGTGCCAATACTGCTTGAAGAAAAGAGCTTGAAAGCCATCAGGGCCAGGGGCTTTGAGCGATCCCATCTCCATAACAGCCCTACGGACCTCCTCAAGAGAAACAGGAGCCGATAAAGAAAGGCAAGCTTACTGGCTAAGTTGAGGAAGCGGAACATCATTCAAAGAATCAACATCAATATCTTCTACTGAACAAAAGAGCTTCTGAAAATAAGACTTAGCTTCAAGTTGGAGGGTTGAAGAATCAGTGCACCAAGAACCATCCTCAAGTCTCAGACCATGAATCTTATTTCTTTTCTTCCTGATTATAGTTTAGTTTGCAGGTGGAAAAAACTTGTATTTCTATCCCCAAATTTTACCCACTGCTCTCTGGATTTCTGATACCAAAGAAGTTCCTCCTGAAGCAGAATAGAATTGAACTCATCATGCAGGGCCCTTTCTTTTTCTTTCAACCAATCACTATTGTCGTGAAGAAGGAGTTGCTGAATTTTGCTAATATCCCACTCAAGCTTCCTCTTCTTAACAAAAATATTCCCAAAAACATCCTGATTGAATTTCAGCGCATCACATTGAACCTCTTTAAAACAACGGACCACACTAGGAGCACCTTTAACCCAGGCTTTTTGAACCACCTCATGGAACTTAGAATGAGTAGTCCAAGCAGCTTGAAACCGAAAGGGACGATTAACTTTATTCACAGAGCCAGGTTCCTTGCAGCGCACCAGGATAGGGCAATGATCAGATTTATAACGATGCAAGACCTCAAAATACCCCTCTAGAAATCTCAAACGCCAATCTTTATTCATTAACACCCTGTCTAATTTCTTAGCAATATCAACACCCCCACGACAGCGACGAAACCAAGTGAATTTACTACCAATAGCACCCATGTCCATCAAACTGCAGGTATCCAACACAGATAAAAATTCTTCAGCCCTATCCGCATTAAAGTTTCCACCCTTAACTTCATCTTGACTAATGACAGAATTAAAATGCCCCAAAACCAACCAAGATTCAAGAACAACAGAAGAGAAGGAAGATAAGTGGTCCCAAAGAAGATGACGTTGTTGATGTTGGGGGCTACCATACACAGCAGAACAAATCCAACTAGCACTGCCCGATCCAATTCTCATGCTCACACAATGATCAGTGATATGTAAAACAGAAACATCAGGCATATTTTTAGCAATCAAGAACTAAATGCCACCACTATGACCTCTAGCTTCAGAAATTCCAATTCCAAAAAAACCTAATTTATCCCAAAAAGATTTCATTCTGCTAAATAAAGTATGAGTTTCCAGAACAATAAAAATCTCAGGTTTAAAACGCCTAACAAGCTCCTTACAGTGAACTCGAGCTAAATTCCCAGCAGCTCCTCTAATGTTCCACACCAGAATATTAAATTGATCACAATCCATAAAAACCCAATAAAGATGAAGAAGGAGCACAACCAACACTGGTTACGAAGCTGTTGCACAAGTAGAAGAAGAAACCACCGATTCTGTCCTTGTTGATTTCCCCACCGCCAACAAGCTGTCTGATTCCTTCCGTTGGCCGTCATTGGCGTCCATCACTGGTGAGTTTTGTAAGGACAATGGTCGCTGCCTCTTTCGGACCTGATGGGAACCGGCTGGAGTAGCAGAAACCGCTGTACCTAGTGCCAGAGAAAGAGCGGACTTTGTGGCGCCAGAGGTCACTACAATCCGTGCGGCTTCCCTCAGTTTCCCAACGACCGTGCCCGCCGCCGAAGGAGCAGAGATCACTGCAGAAATTGCCGTAGAGGGGGTGGGCTTCGAGCTCGATATCATTGCACAAATGACGGCTTTCTTCTTCGAATCCATAGGGCTCACCGCCGCCAATCCCGCAGTAGAAGGATCGGATGTCTGCTGCCCAGAATGTTGGTCGTGCTCACCTTTCATCGGAGGACAGGGAAGAGGTTTGCATGAGGATGAAGAGTGAGTACCAGGCTTGCTTAAGGGAAAGTGAGTACCGGGTTTAGAAAGAAGACCCGCTCCGCCATTCTTTTTTGGGTTTTTAACCCGATTCACTAAAGAAGCAACATTCTTTTTTGAGTTTTTAGCCCTTAAACTAAAAGGCCCAGGACAAAAAGAAGGAGGATCTTGGGCCAAAATCTTTTCAGCAGCTTGCTTCTTAACCTTTTCCTTTTTTTTATTGGTAACCGCTGTCCAACCCACTTCCCCTTCTTCCAAAATAGAATTATCAGTTACATCACTTGCATGATTCTCGCCTCTCACATGCAACGTTTCTTTCCTTTGATGATTCACCTCATTAACCACATTAATTCCATCATTATTACCAAAAACGAATTCAAAATTTGAATTATTGACACCAACATTGTCGTCCGGTTGACGATGTGCCGGTGGCGGTGGTATTTCGTTGGTGTTTGGCACCTCTACTTTTGTCACCGCATCACAATCAGATTCAACGTGCCCAAAACACTTGCATGACTTGCAAACAAGATGCAGGCTCTCATATTCTACATGAAAGGGAGAGTCATCCACTATGACTTCAGTGATAACAGGATTTCCAAGATCAATTTGAACACAGGCCCTAGCATATTTGCCCCGTTCTGCTGCCTTGGTCGCACCATCAACTTTAATTGGGTTTCCAATTCCAGCAGCAATGCGTTTCATAGCCCTCTCACCATAATAAGAAATATTCATATCAGTAATCCGAATCCAAACCAAAGTTGAACCAAAAGACTTCTCGCAGGGTTTGAAAGATTGGCTCCATGGTTTAACTGCCAAATAGAAACCATCTATCATCCAAGGTCCCCCGAGCAAAATCTTTTCCCGGTCCTCTTGCATATCACATTTAACCAAGAAATACCCGAATCCAACATCAAGAATTTCATACCCCCCTCGGAGTTTCTAGATGTATTTCAAGCAATGCACCATAGCCGTATAGCTAACACGTTTCCCAAGAACCTTAACAACAATGGCGTGAAGGTACGGTTCTGCTATTGCCTTCCGTCATTCATCAGTGAAGGTGATACGGGGAGGGGAGTCACCCTGCCTCTCTTGCACCACTGCGAGCGTATCCCCATCAAGATCATCATCAAGAACAAATTTCTTGGGCTCAGAAGCCCCTACAACCTTATCCCGAAAGGAGATTTTGAGACTTTTGTGTGAAGACTCAGCCCTATTCCCATCCTCCTTAACGCCTGTTACAAACCCCCTATCACTCTCCCCCTTATTTCTTCCGTCGGCTTTACCGACTGCCTCACCGTGATCTTCCCTCAAAGTCTCTCTCCCGCTCTCGCCACCACTCATATCTCCTAGACTTTAAAGTTTAAAATTTTAAAAAATCATATAGATTAACTTTATTTAGGCTTATAAAAGGAATTATGAAAGTAGTAGAATTACTCTTTTTAAATAGTTAATAAACTGTAATCAATTTATAAAAGTTGTTAACCACATTGATAAAAACTGGTTTTAAAATTGGTTAACTAAATTTAAATAATCGGTTTTTAAATAATCAATTTTAAAATAACTTTGGTTTTTCTTTAAAAAAAAATTCAGTTTTATATGAAAAATCTATTATTTTTAATACCGATTATAATTTTTAAAATTGGTTTAAAAATGCTTCATTAATTGTGTAACAATAATTCTAGAAGTACACATATTTTGACAACCAAGTTCAACTAAATTATTTATTTCTATGATAAATAGAAGATGATTTCGATATCAAATAAAATATTATTTGTTTACTATTTTTTGTGTTATTTAATATTGAAATATTTTTTTATTTGATATAAAAATTAATGAGTTGGTTAGACAAAATAGATGTACACCTAACATTACTGTATAATAACCCCACAGTAATTTGCCTAGATCACTCAAACTCATATAACAACACTATTATTTCTATTACTCTCAAACTCACCAACAACTCATAATATGAAAGACAGAATTTCTCTAATAACTCATCAACTTCTATTCATGAACTCATAAGAATTACAGGAGGAGAGATACATTTGATACATATACTAAGCCCTTTATATAGGCTTCAAAATTAAAGGCGGTGATTACAAAATGATAAGCTCGCATAAGACGGTACATAACAAGTTGATGAAGGCATGTAGAAATAGCTTCCAAGTTGCATGATAGCTAGTAACAGCATGAGTTGTAACTCATTTTTAATTTTGCCTATTTTGACTTTTCAACTTAAAAGTCATATTGAATTTTACTTCATGTAACCTGATGGTTCATGATATTTCACTTAAGCCGGTTAAATACAAGTTGATTTAATTAATCAACATTGTCTCCCTTAAATCAAACTTGTCGAGTTAATCATTCCAAGTATCTTCTTCAACTTGTAAAATAATTCGGACTTTAATGGCTTCGTAAATATATATGCTACTTGCTCTTCTGTTGGACAATACTCGATCAAAACTTCTTTGTCATTCACCAATTCTCTAATTTTATGAAATCGAATATCAATATGCTTCGATCTTCCATGAAATACCGGATTTTTGCAAAGTGCAATTGCTGACTTGTTATCACAAAATATTGTTGTCGGTGTACTTTGTTTTTCCTTCAATTCTTCAAGAATTCTTCTTAGCCATATTGCTTGCGTTGCACAACTCGCTGCTGCTATATATTCTGCTTCTACTGTTGATAGAGCTACTACCGGTTGTTTCTTCAATGACCAACAAATTGCACCAGAATCAAGATGAAAAACATATCCTGAAGTACTTTTTCGAGTTTCTATATCTCCGGCGCAATCACTATCAGTGTAACCAATAAGATTCACTTCATTAGTACTTTCATAATAAATACCATCATTTAAAGTACCTTTGATATAACGAAGAATCCTTTTTGCTACTTGCAAATGATTGGAACATGGTTATTCCATGAATCTGCTAAGTAATCCAACTCCGAACACAATATCTGGTCTGGTTGCAGTCAAATACCGTAAGCTTCCAATCAAACTCTTGTAATAAGTTGTGTTTACCACATTTCCCTTGTCTTCTCTCAGCAATTTGAATTTCTCTTCAACTGGAGTAGGAACCGGCTTTGAATTCTCCATCCGAAATTTCTTTAAAATATCACTTGCATATTTCTTTTGAGAAATGAAAATTCCATCATCTTTCTGAACAACTTCGATGCCAAGAAAATAGGACATTAAGCCCATATCTGTCATTTCAAAATTCTTTATCATTGCCTCCCTGAATTTTGAAATTATCTCCAAATTTTTGCCGGTAAAGATCAAATCATCCACATAGAAACACACGATCAAGATATCTCTAGGTTCAACAAACGTGATGTAGAGGGTATGCTTGAACGGACATCTTTTGAAACCATTCTGAATGAAATAAGAATCAATCTTCTTATACCATGCTCTCGGTGTTTGCTTTAACCCGTACAAAGCTTTCTTCAATCTGTAAACTTTATCTTCTTCTCCAGGAATTTCGTATCATGCAAATTGCTCTACTTACACTTCTTCTTCTAAAGTGTCATTCAGAAATGCTGACTTAACATCCATTTGATGTATCTTCCACTTATGTTAGACCGAAAGTGAAATAATCATACGAATGGTGTCTAATCTAGCAACGGGTGCAAATACTTCAAAGTAATCAATACCTGGCTTTTGTTTGTAGCCTTTAGCAACTAGTCTTGCTTTAAAACGATCAACTTCTCCATTGGGTTTGCACTTTGTCTTGTAAACCCACTTGACTCCTATCGGCTTCTTATCTGCAGGTAACTCTGTCAGCTGTCATGTATCATTCTTCTCAATGGCATGAATTTCCTCATCCATTGCTTTCTTCCAATTGTTGTCTTTGGAGGCTTCTTCAAAGTTCATCGGCTCACAATCTGAAAACAACGCAAAGTTGATGATTTCTTCGTCGGACGGATCATTATCATTTCCGACTTCATAATCTGCTAATCTGGCAGGTAGTCTCCGTTCTCTTTGAAGTCTTGTAGATGATTCTGGTTGATCAACTGCTGCTGGTTGTCTATCTTCTTCTTCTTCAAAATTATTTTGAATCAAAACTTGTTGCTTTTCTATTTTAACATTCCAGTTCCACTTGCCTTTCTCGTCAAACGTCACGTCTCTGCTAATAATCACCTTCTTTGTTTCTGGATTATATAACCTGTACGCCTTTGAATCTGTGCTGTAACCAATGAAGATACACTTTTCGCCTTTGTCATCTAACTTCTTTCTCAATTGATCTGGTACATGGGCATAAGCAATACACCCAAAGATTTTGAAATGATGAATTGAAGGTTGTCTTCCACTCCAAGCTTCTTCTGGAGTCTTATCACGAACACTCTTCACCGGACACTTGTTCAAAATGTAGATTGTTGTTGAGACTGCTTCTGCCCAAAATTTTTTAGGCAATTCTTTTGAGTTGAGCATGCATCTAACCATATCCATGATGGTTCTGTTCTTTCTTTCAGCAACTCCGTTTTGTTGAGGAGTATATCTAGTTGTCAATTGGTGTTGAATTCCATGTTGTTTGAAATAATCTGAACATGCAAGATACTCTGCCCCTCTGTCTGTTCTCAGAATTTTGATTCTATCGTCGCTTTGTTTTTCAACGAACGTCTTGAAAGTCTTAAAGACATCACATGCTTCTGATTTCTGCTTCAGAAAATACACCCATGTATATCTACTAAAATCATCAATAAA
>JASCZI010272167.1:35218-45307 GCA_036250425.1 Stylosanthes scabra
GCTTGGGATTTCAACAGAACAAAGATCTGAATGCACAATTTCAAGTAACCTTCTTGCTCTCCATGACTTCCCTGTTGGAAATGGATCTCTATGCTTCTTTCCCAGTTGACAAATCTCACATACACAATCAGGAACATGTATTCTCGGCAAACCAGAGACAAGTCTTTCTCTTGATAAATAGTTTAGGCCAGAAAAATGAAAGTGCCCAAACCGCATATGCCATAACTAGCTATCATCAGGTATCTCAGAACTCATACAAGAAAAGTTGGCATGTTGAATTTTTAATGGACACATTCTGTTTGGTGTCATCTTTGCCTCGGCTAAGAATCTCTCTTTGTTGTCAAATACAGTGCAATAGCCATGAAAGGTTATCATCTTATATCCTTTTTCAGATAATTTCCCCATACTCAGCAAGTTGTAATGAAGTTTAGGAGCATAGAAAACATCAGCAATATAATTCAAAGAACCATCCTTCAATCTGATTGGTATCCATCCTTTTCCTTCAATAGAAATCTTCGTACTATCTCCAAACTTCACTAATGATTTAATTGACTCATCTAGGGAAGAAAATAACTCTTTTCTACCACACATATGAATGCTACATGCATTATCCAAGTACCATATATTTTCATCTTCAGCACAGGAATCACTACTAAAAAATGAAGTTTGTATACCAGAATTATCATCAGTATTCTGAGGTTGATATTCAGCAACATTTGCTTGGTTGTTATTCATCATTCTGAATCTACAATCCGCTGCTTTGTGGCCGTACTTTCCGCATTGAAAGCAATTGAAATTGGTTCTCTCTTGATAAAAGTTACCTCGACCTCTTCCTCGATTGACTGGTCTGAAATTTGTTCCTGCTCTTTGTTGATTAGAAAGAGTAAAATTATTACTTCTTCCTTGGTTGTAACTGCCACGACCTCTACCTCTGAAATTTTCTCGGCCTCTATTTCGATAATTGAATCCACGACCTCTACTTTCTTGTGTATGGCTTGCAACGTTGTTTAAATTTACCCGGCTTTTCAGGGCTTCTTCAGTTGACTTTTCCGACTTCTCTAATATTCTGCTGACGTGACTTTCCATTGTTCCTTGCAACTCTGCAATTGACATTTTCTCCATATCATGGGACTCAAGTATTGTAGTCACCACATGATCATACTTCATTGGCATGGTGCGAAGAATTTTCTCCACCACTTTGCTATCGGGCATGACTTCGCCATAGACTCTCATCTTATTGACAAGATCTGTAACACGAGAAAAATATTGATCAATAGTTTCTGAGCTAGACATCTCGTACCTTTCATATTCTCTTCTCAAGGACTGCAGCTTCGCTTTTTTCGCCTTATCTACACCTTTGTAAGACAACTTCAACGTGTTCCATGTTTCTTTTGCACTTTTGGCATTTGCTATTTTGCCAAACACCGTATAATCAACACCTTGGTGAATTTGAGATAATGCTAATTGATCTCTCCTTTGTTGGGCAGCATCTGCTCCTTCTTGCAAACCTGGTTCAATGAAACTCCACAGGTTCTGGGCCTTCAAATGGGTAGACAACAAAGTCTCCCAATAACTGTAATCAAGTTTTCCATCTAACTTGGGACCGGACCACACTACATTAAATGTGTTTGTCGTCATACTAACTCAAAGTGAGAACTCTCCCACCTCACAAACTCTCTAACACCAGTCGCTGGATTAACCAGCTCTGATACCAAATGTAAGTAATAACCCCACAGTAATTTGCTCAGAATCACTTAAACTCATATAACAACACTATTATTTCTATTACTCTCAAACTCACCAACAACTCATAATATGGAAGACAAAATTTCTCTAATAACTCATCAACTTCTATTCATGAACTCATAAGAATTACAGGAGAAGAGATAGATTTGATATATATACTAAGCCCTTTATATAGGCTTCAAAATTAAAGGTGGCGATTACAAAATGATAAGCTTGGATAAGACGGTACGTAACAAGTTGATAAAGGCATGTAGAAATAGCTTCCAAGTTGCATGACAGCTAGTAACAGCATGAGTTCTAACTCATTTTTTATTTTGTCTATTTTGACTTTTCAACTTAAAAGTCATATTAAATTTTACTTCATGTAACCTGATGGTTTATGATATTTCACTTAAGGTGGTTAAATACAAGTTGATTTAATTAATCAACAATTACCGATTTTGTATTTGATTAATAATCGATCTTATCATTTGAAATTAATTTAATTTACTAACCTAAACCATGGTTAATCAGTAGATGATTTAGTTATTTTACTAACCTGACCATAAACTCCTCTAGATAAAGCACACGTATATCTCTTCCCTAAAATTAGGAAACATGTCTCATTTTTGTTTTTTGAGGATTTCTATGACTAAGCCGTAGCACACTAGCACGACACATTTGGTCGGAAATTGCTAGTTTATCCGTCAAAAACTCTTTTCAATCTGTTAAATGACAAATTTGAGTTGCATTTCTTAATTTTGACAATTAATTTGAATAATTTAAAACTTTAGGGACCAAGTTTTGTTTCATAAACCAATCTGAAGCTAATCGAGCTATTTTTTTTCAAGCCTAAAATGAAATAATCTCGAGTATTAATAAAAAAAAAAATTTAAAAAGGATAGTTTCTGGTTAGGTTTGACCACACGACCTTAGACAGTTCAACTTCAACAGTTTTCAGACCGTTTTCCTATTAGCAATTTTAGACAGCAAACCAAGCTAGCCTTGGCGCCCGTTCCCGGTTCGACTAAGGTTCAACGACAAGTCGAACCGGTAGATCTGAACTGATTTTCAGAAATCAGAATCTTGAAAATAGTCAAAATACTAACTATACTTTATATTCTATTTCTCTTTTAAAAGGTTCATGCGATGTTACATTTCAAGGAAAACAGTAGTTGTATCCTAATCAGATTCCTACACAGTATTTACATTTCATGGAATACGGTACTTGGATCTGGAAGTTCCTAAAACTTGACCATATTAACATATAGGGAATAAATACCCTTTTGAAAGTCAAAACTAAGAACCATACAAATGGAGCAACTGATCTTAACTTAAAAAACTTAACCAGCAAGGAAATTCAACACCCCAAGTGGAAAAAAAAAACAACTCTATTTACAGCAAAACAAAATGCCACAGCTTCTTTATCTATATATATATACCCTTAAAGAGGAGGGCACACAAACTCGCCACTTGTTTCTAAATCTTCAAGATCTGCATCTGCGTCTGCATCTAATAAATCATCGAGGTCCATGCTTCCTTCTGTAACTAGGTCATGACCAACCATGGGTACATTAAGAGGCTTTCTTGCCTCTTGTAGAATGGAAAGTACTTCCTCGACGCTCTGCGATGGATCATTTACGTCGCTGCTTAGCCAGCTTCCACCTTCCATTAGCTCTATAGGCAAGTTCATCAAAAACCATGGATGGTTTTTAATGTCCGGTATTGTAATTCTCTGCAAAATGCCATAAATGGCTCAATGAAATCGAAAAGGAAGCTATACACATTTCAAACTTAGTCTCAAAAAGATGCCGCAAATAGAGGAGAGGGTAAAATTGCTTAAGTTTTATCCCACAGCCTGCACACCAGACATTCATAAACCAATAATATGCATTGGTTAGAGAAAAGCAGAACATTAGAGTTGTCCTGACTTTTTAGTAAAAGTCAATTTATCTAGTTACAAATTGCATCAAGATACATTAATTTATAAATGTACTAAAGAGTTTAATTAAACAAGTTATCAATATGGAACGAAAAAAGTATAATGAGCAGTTTAATAAGATGTGCTGCATTGCTAAGCGATTAAATTTTGTAGCATATAAGAATATGCAGAGAATGAAAACAATAATTATTTGTTAGCCATCAAACCAAATACCTGTTCAGGATTCGCCACAAAAATTTGTGATAGAAGATGTCTACATTCCCAGGAAACTCCTTCAGAATCAGGAATTACATACTGGACACCGAGTATCCTCTACAAGAGAAGATCCAATTGACACCCCATATCAGATAATGTATAACCAAACAATCAACCCTTATTTTTATGCTTCATTTTGCTTGGAGATTCAACAAGTATGCAGTTATCACTTACCCCAATAGTTTTCTTGAAATTTCTAGGATCGGCTGGATCTTCAAAAGGGTAAGTCCCAAATAACATCACATATAAGGTGACTCCACAAGACCAAACATCTGCAATCTATACTTTCCCTTGAAAATATTAAGTCAGCAAACTAACATAATGAATAAGATAAGCAACACGGAAAGGAAGAACTAGATTTTCACCTTTCCATCATATTCTTTCCTTGTCAGGACCTCAGGTGCGATGTAAGCTGGAGTTCCTACTGTAGACTTTGGTTGTGAATGCAACACAGATGACTAAATAGAAAAGAAGTACAAACAAATTATTACTACTTGACAAAGGTGCCAACATCTGAAGCAACAGTTCTCGATAACCTCACTACCTTTGAATAACCGAAGTCACAAATTTTGACTCGCGGTGCAGTGCTTCCGTCTAGAAGGGTGTTTTCGAGTTTCAGATCTCTATGACAGATTTGCTGCATAAACATTCATTCAATTAAATATATATGTATCCACTGTAAGGGTGCATAATACTTGTTAAAACATTGGTTTTTGTTTTGTACCATTGAATGACAATAGCTAACCCCTGATATCAATTGCTGAAAGAAAAATCTCGCCTGTTGAAAAATAACAAGACTCAAGAACTAAGGATGCTGAAATTTCGGTATGAATTATTTGTACATACAAGTTTAAAAGGATTCGAATGACATCTCAACTTCTGTGTTACCTCATCCTCGCCAAATTTACCATAATTGCATATCCTCTCAAAGAGTTCTCCTCCAGCAGCATACTCCATTACTATAGCTAGATGTGTTGGAGTCAAAAGCACCTGCAAATGATGTAATCAAAGCTCACACAAAGCATATTCTTTCCTTCAAACCGTAAAAATTGAAATATTATTCAAGAGTAAATAGTCAATTTGACCCCCAAAAAATTCTGATTTTGACTAAATGGACTCCAAAAGATCATTTTTCAGACTGAACATATCTTTAGAAGGTCATTTTGTCAAAATAATCTTATGGATTCCATTTAGTCATAATGAGAATCTTTCGGGGTCAAATTGATTATTTACTCAATAAGTCATTGTTCAAAGTATATTTAAGTTGATAAATCATAAAACAACTGGTCTGTGATTCATATGAAATTCATAAAAGTAGAAGAGCCTAGAAGAAAAATATTAGTGACAATTTTAAAAGAACTAAAAGGCATTGGGCGGCAAGACGGCAAGTCATCCACTTTAAATAATCAAATTTCTATTCATATCCAAATCATAAAGATAAAGTGTTTCCATTGCCAAGTTCAATCTGATATTTTTGCTGAACCAGTTTATCATTTGGAAGGAAAAAGAATAAGAAAAGAAAACACATCCGATTATCATTTCAAACAAGATTTTCGCTAACCTCTTTGAATCTAACAATATTGGGATGTTTCAAGGACCTGTGATTCATGATCTCCCTCTGAACATGCTCATCAATCTGCAGCGGCAACAGTGACTCATGAACTCCACAGTGAACAAAATAAATAAATAAATAATATCAAGAAGATGAATCAAACCTTGTAGCCTCTCTCAATGAACTTAACAGCGAAAAGCTCTTTGGTGAAATTGTCTCTCACCAATTTGGCCACAGCAAAGTTTCCACTACCAATATCTTTGATAATCTCGTAGCGCTCCATGACTTAATTTTGATTACTATTCCCAAATTCACAAAAAAACAATGAAGTGTAGGGTTAGGGGATTCTTATTCGAGAAACGTCCTCAAAAAGTGTTGAAACTTCGAATAGACGCTAGCAACTTTGTTGTGATTTGTATAGAGAAGAGTAGTGTGAGTGTTGTTAAGTGGTGTGTGCCTCGGTTGTAGATAAAATAGAAGGAAAAGTGGCAAATGGGAAAAAAGGGAAAGAGAAAATGGGGAGCCAGTGAGCATTGAGGGAAGCTTAGAGAGTGACACGTGTGGAGTTTTGGTGACATGAGGAGGAGAAATTTGAGAGAGAGATAATGGCAAAGGCCAGTTGGTGGCAAAAGAAAGGCACACACAACAAGCTGCTTACTAGTTACTACTTGGCCTTGCTGCTTCTTATCGGCTACTTTTACGCACAATAATTCATTTTCATTTATTTTTTTGTTTTCTTGGTTTCTTATTTTTTTTGTTTATTTGTTTTTTAAATATTTTTTTTCCTTTCTCTACCAAGGCAAGGCTCAATCGAACCTTATCGAAGGATCACTGGTTGATTTACATTTTCAACAGTCACTTACGAAAGGAAAGCGGAGTAAACCACTGATAGCCTATAGAATTTTTAAAAAGTGATAAAGATTATTTTATTTTTTTAACAATAAAAATATTTTTACTTATTTAAAAATATGAAAAAAATATTCAATTAACAATATTTTTGTCACATTGATTATATAGTAAAATAATATTTTATTAGGATTTTTTATTTTAATAAATAAAAAAAACCATAATTACAATAATGTACACGCTGGGAGAAAATTACAAAAATGTACCACCGCTACTTATCTCGTCGTTGTGATGACGAGATACATTAAAAAAACCATTTTTATATATATCAACGGGATATGACAAAAAAAATCTACAAATAAGTCTCGTCCCAGTGAGAAATAAACATTTGAATTTTGTCATTTTCTTGGTCGGGGCCCGTTTTCTCTCTATCTAATACCTCTCCCCCATAGTTGCAAGGGCTGAGATTCCCGCTGCTGCTCATCCGTGCCAGCCTGGTGTTCCTGCCGGAGCAGTGCGCTCTGGAGATATCAACCGGAAGAATGACGAACGCTGGCACATTACGATCAGGCTCGAGGTTAGTGATGATTCCCTTTATAGCTTGTTATGGTTATGTTCATAGTTTAGTTGTTAATAAGGCAGTTAGGTTTAGTAATAATTAGAGACATTTTAATTTATTATTTGAAAACATCCTTTACTATTATTTTTTATTTAGTGTTACTTAATTATGTTAATGTCAATTTTATGTTATTGTTTAACGAGTAAATAAGATTTAATTTATTATGTAATAAATTAATAAATATCATAGTTAATTAAGTAATTACTTTTTTTTTAGGACGCTATGTTTTTTAGATGATGAATATGTGTTTTTGATGAGTACGTGTTAACTTTTAATGTTTAAAATTTAACGTGAAGTAATATTTTTTTTGAATCAACTCAGCCGCCTAGGATCATACATGCTCGGCCGAACAGCCACGTGATGCCACCGCCTGAGGTTTTGATGCGCTAGTTTTGAGACGCTGGCTTCGGGCAGGTTGTGATGTTGGCGGACTTCCACTTCGACTTGTCGCTGCTCTCAGCCTTTGTGGAGAGGTGGCGTCCCGAGACGTATAGCTTCCACATGTCGTGGGGTGAGGTCACTATCACCCAGCAGGATGTGGTCGACCACCTCGGATTACGCACGCATGGTGATCCGGTTGGTGGAGTCATGCGAGATTTTGAGCTTCATTATCGTCGCCCAACGTGGGGTTGGGTTGAGCAGCTTTTAGGCGTTAGGCCTGAGCGCGACCCCGAGGCAAAGAAGAAGAGCTTCTCCCTGAAGATGGTTTGGCTCTGAGAGCAGATGCAACACATGCCCGATGATGCAGACTCGCACACCATGAGGCAATTTGCCAGGTGCTACCTTATGATGTTGATCGGGGGATATTTGCTCACAGACAAGATCAGTAACCTCGTTCACATTAGGTGGTTATCCATGATAGATAATTTTGATCGGTGCAAGTGATATTCCTGGGGATCTGCCGTCCTTGCTCGAACATATAGATCTTTGCCCAGTGCGGTTAAAAGCGGTACCACTGACCTCGGCGGATGCGTCCCGCTAATCATTAGAGGTGTTCATGGGTAACGGGTACTCAATTACCCATCCTGACCCGAATCGAACCAATTAAATTGGTTCAAGACCCGATGGATAATCTGGTACAAATCAAGTCAGACCCGATTATACCCGACCTCATTGGTTCATGCATCGGTGCTGAGGGAGCTGAACTCGAACCAACCCGTATACCAGATTACCCTTAATATTAATTTTAAAAAAATAAAAAATATGAAAATATATAAATATTTTTTAGTAAATTACTCATTCTAATTTGATAAACTCATGAAAAACTTATTTTTAAGATTTATTTCTAATTAATTTTATTGTTTATTGTTTATTTGTTAACATGTTTTTTTTTCATTTTTTTTATATTTTTCTTAAATTTAAAGTTTGATCGGGTATCCGACTACATGAATCGAACCAACCCCCATTTAATCGGGTTGGTTCCGTTCGGATCCAAACACAAAAAATTAAAAAACCGAACCAATCCGAACCAATTACATTTTAATTGGTTTGGTTCTCATTTCACTCCAAACCCGAACCAACCAGACCCGCGAACACCCCTACTAATCATGAGCTGGATCTACCAAAGATTTCCTACGTTGGGACCAACTCACCTGGATATGTCCATGTTTCCACTTGCATGGAGGTACGTTTTATGTTATTTTTCTTGTTTTTACATTCAGATAGTGTTATATGTGAATTTAATATTCTAGTGTTATTCGATTTGTTAGGATAGGAAGGTTGCCTTAGAGTTCCAGGGAACTCCAGGATGGGAGGCTACTTGTGTAGCGATACAGACTCGATCGATGTCGCGTTGAGGACGTGAGTCGGTGTTATTACTATTTTCATTTCCTTGTCGTTTATATATGAAAATATTTATTGTTTTGGACGTTGCAGTTTCTGTGGACACCATAAAGATCAGCTTAGCTTCGGTTCCTATCACCGGAGTGAATACGATCTGATCCGGAGATTCGAACTTGGCAGTCCGTCGTTCCGGTTGTTTGCTTCAACCTGATTGACACACACCACATGGATCGAGTGTGGAGACAGTTTGGCGCCGACCAGCCGATTCCGGTGGACCCAGCTAATGTCGACTAGTTCCTTACGACGACAGGTAGGGGCGAGGACATATGGTGACCCACACATCGCACCACCAGAGCATGGTATGAGAGTTGGATGCAATACGCAACAGACCATGTCGTCATTTAGATTATCCCCGAGCCAGACCTCCGTAGCACCCGGGAGTATTTAGATTGGTGGAGTCAGGCATGCAGGAGCATGTTCCTTTCTGATGATAGAGTGCTGCAGGATTCACATGTTTAGACTCTGCCTACAGCCATTCGACCGACACTCTCCCAACCCCAGCAGGAGATCTCGCTCCCCCCTGATGCGTCGCCACGTAGACGTCGCCGGGGAGGGAGAGTTGGTGATATCGGAGGACCTGCTCGTCGTTCACAGAAGACTCGGGGGGGGGGGGACATTGACACCACACACTATGCCGTCGACCTCTAGGGCTAGAGTAGTGAGACAGACAAGGACTGCTCACAGGGAGAGGTACGCGGATGAGTTAGAGGAGGAGAGGCTCTTCGACCCGTTTGAGTCGTTGGGCGAAGATTCTCCACCCTGATAGTCACCACCCCATCCCTCACCCCATCGCCACCTATAGACTAGCAGACGTGTGACACCCTTGAAATTAAATTAACGTGAATTAAATACAATTAGGATTAATTAGAATAAAACTGGTACACACTCTACTGGGCCGACCCAACTGGGTCAAGTGAGTGAGGTGGGTCACAAGGACCCAACACCCACTCACTCAACCAAAAATAAAACAACATAACACAGCACAACAACAACACACATGACACTCCTTTCTTTCTCTCTACTCTCTCTCAACTCACCACCAACACACCACCTTCAATCCACCACAACTCACTCACCGGAGCTCCGATTGTCGCACCGTCGCCGGCACCACGAAGCTCTCGTCCCTATCTTCGATTCTATAGTGCATTTAAGGTATGGGTGTCATTAGTTATAGCTACATCCTCCTACTTCTCCAATTCTTAGGTATTGAGTTTGGTTTTTGTGAATTCCATGGAAATTCCATGAAATAGGGGACACTAGGCATAGATTGAAGCCAAGGAGGCAACAATCAAGCTAGTGGGATTGAAG
>JASCZI010272167.1:45317-56721 GCA_036250425.1 Stylosanthes scabra
ATTCATAGCTTTTGGAGGTCTACAAGAGGTACGGAGTAGGATTCCTTAGCTTAGGGCTTATCTCTATGTGATTTCTTGAGTTGCATGCTTGAATTATATGTTTGATTGTGAGTTGATATGTGTATGTATGCTTGCATGTATGTGATGGTGTTGAATTATGTTTAAAATCATGAATTGAGTAGATAGGAAGTGGATAGGAAGTGATTGAGATAAGAAATTGAGAAGCAATGAAGATATGGGATGGATGATGAGATGGTTTGAATGTTTGAAGATGATATGTTGATATGGTAAGTGGTTGGAAGGGTGTTTTGGCTAAAAATGCAGGTCTCTGTCATGAAGGAATCGATTCGAGTAGTGTCGAATCGACTCGCTGGGCCTAAAACTCTTGAAATATTTAAATTCGTGGCCATCGAGTCAATTCGATCATCCTCCGAACCGATTCGTTTTTGGGCAGAGACTCAAGCTTTAAACTTAAATCGATTCGTCTGTGAATCGAGTCGACTCGGACGATGGATTTAGAAAATGAAAAATTTGTTAAGAGTTTTGAGTCGACTCGGACATCAGACGAATCGATTCGTTTTCAAACAGAGAGTGAAAGGCTTCACTCAAATCGATTCGCACTTCCTTTGAATCGATTCTAGAAGATGATTTTCTCAAGAAACGTTTGAACAAGTACACAGAATCGACTCGAATGGGGGCGGAACCGATTCGTTTTTGGACAGAAACTAAAAGTGATTTTCTCAGATCGATTCGTTGCTCTGACGAGTCGACTCGAGCTTTTGGACTTAGAAAATTTTGAGAACTCACGACTGAGCGAGTCGATTCGGTCAGTAGGCGAACCGATTCAAGCCTTTCCACGTTTAAAGAAACAGAATTTGAACTGCGGTTGAATCGATTCGAGAGGCACTCGAATCGATTCGAACCTTCTTAAATTTTTTTAAAAATGAGAACGTGAAAAGAGGAGTAAAGTAATCCACTTCCTAGGCTACTTAAGATCTTTTATAAAACAAGAACCATGAACCTAGGCATCTGGAGGGGCCTGTAGGCTAACGACTCGGCTTACGGCAACAGCGGACCATCGGGAGTAGTGAGTGACTGTGGGGTTTTTGTTTCCACGTGGGACAAAAACTAACGTCGCGGCTCACGGTAGCGGCAGGGGGGCCTTTGGCTCAGGACCCGGCTACCAAACTAGGTTTAGTCAATGAAAAGGAAAGGGAACCCCCATTTATTATGATTAAAATGTGAAAAGATCATAAATGATCGGGGCCGGGAAGAATGGTCCTCCAGGGAAGTACAAATGATTGTTGTCCGGAGCTAGTACCGGACCGGTCGGGTTTGGCTATTATAACCGACCGGATGAGCTCATCTTAGCCTATAGGAATTAGGCATTCATCATTTGCATATTGTGTGACATTGTTTGGGTGTACCTATTTGATATACCTGTTTGAAACTAAACGAATACTTGCTTAATTGAATTACTTGCTCTTCTTGTACTTTTCATGTGTGATAACCCTTGGAACTAGGTAGATATAAGAGTTAAGCTTGGGGAGCTTGTTCCGTACTGGGAACCCCATGAATTTGTGGTTCTCACTCCGTTGTTGTCAAAATCTTTCAGATGCAGGTGGAGATTAGCTGTTGGCTTCGTCGGGGATAGAGCTCGAAGGACTTGTACTCTAGTCTTGTTTTGTGTGGCTAGTGAATTGTTAGAGGCCCTTTTGTTGTAGTTTGAACCATGTATTAAGAAAAGAATTGTGTACCCGATAGCCCTTGTAGTTTGTGATTTGGAGATTGATCCTGTACTCTGTTTATCAGTGCTGCGCTACTCTGTGATACATATTATTATATATGTACTAGATTTGGCTCCTCGTTGTGCTTTCTTTCTATTCTTTAGCATCTTGTCTTAGTTTTCTTCGTGTATCAGAATTGTAAATACCTTGAGTTCCACCGGCTCAGACTTAAGCTGTGTGGTGGAAGCTCGGGGTGTTACAAGACGGCTCTAAAGGTTGTCCATGAGCAGGCTGAAACTACATGGGAGCAGCTTACCTGCACTAGGCTCCATGACGTCTGGGATGTTACGAGGACTAGTGCCTCAGTTGCCCATGAGATTGCGCAGGGGTTCAGACAACGTACACACCACCATGCAGGGATAGATTGATCCCCCGACTGGGTACCATCACATGCCAGCCCAGACGAGCATGCAGTTCCGTATGCAAGCACCGTACCCACAGCCGCATCCCTTCACCCATTACCAGTACTTCTCGCACACTACCTTCAAACAGGGTGGTCCGAGCTACTCGTCACAGCCTTTGCCTCAATACCAGCTCTACTCACCCCCTCGTCCCAACTCCATTATTCTCCACCTCCACAACAGCTCCATTACTCTCTCCCACCGCAGTTGCCTCACTCTTCCCCATCACACCAGTACATCTCGACTGATGTTGCTTAGATTAAGCCACCTGCCCAGCACTAGCCCCAGCCTCAGCGCCCAAATCGTCCATTCAGACAGGTTCGACCCCCGACATGTGGTACGCGTAGACACTTACAGCAGCAGCGTAGACGTAAATGACTGCTTATTCTATTTTGTTTTACGTATTTGCGCTTTTAAATTTGTATCATACTATGTTTATTATATAATATATTGTTGTGCGTATATATATTAACTACAATTCATTTTTTTAAATTCTTTAATATATATAAAAAATGTTTTAACATATATCTCGTCGCGACGAGTTACATGTCATAACATCTCGTCGTCAAGGACGACGAAATAAGTAATGGTGGTGCATTTTTATATTTTTCTCCTAGCGTGTGCATTATTGTAAATATGACTTTTTTTATTTATCAAAATAAAAATTTCATTTTTATTATGTTTTTAAATAATTGAGCATATTTTATCGTTAATCAAATTAGGAGTATTTTTATTAATTTTTGAAAATTTTAAAAACAATATTGGTGATTTATTTAAAGAAAGTGTCTTAGCATTGTTTGCTCCTCTTAATGTCTTTTTTTTTTTTTTTCTGTAGGCCATGTTATAATGTCATTTTTTCCTTTAGGATATTCTCAAGTTTAATAGGTTTAAGGACTAATTTTTCGGGATCAGATATTCATTTAAAAGTTTGTCATTAATCAATGGATTACTGTACAAATAAAATGTGATTCAAATTTTCAATACTTATTTAAACAAACTAATGATTGGACTCGGCTAATTTGTTGCTAATATTTTATTATATTTAATATTTTTTCCACGATAAGGCTGAATTACAAAATCTAATGTGGTACATAGATTTAATTAAAAGAGGGAAAAAATAAAAAAAAAAAACCAAATTGAACCTTAAGTTTTTTTAACCGTTAATAATAGCTCAAATTCATTTTTCCAGAATCTCCATTAATTACTCATCCCAATACTAATTCTAAACCCAACCAATCTCAAATTCTTTTTAGTATCTATGTCTCTACGTCCATGTGTCACACAGCATATTAACCAAACCAATGAGAGGTTATTTATATGATTATATCTCTTATGTGAACTAGAAAAAGGGAAGGGATTTGAGTTTTTTCTTGGTTGCGATTTGTTTATGCATGTTGCTTTGCTCATGCGCTAGCTGCTACAAATCTACAATACTCTTCCCTCTTGTTCACGGCATTGAGCACTACGAGTTGCATCTCAAACCAAAGCCATGTGATTTTGCATAAACTAAGATTTAATATTATATTTGGTCGATGGAGATTGGAACTAAAATTTCAATTTTTATTTTCAAAATTACAATATTTTAGTATTTCCAAACAATTAGGATTGCGAAAACTGAAATTTCTAAGGACTCAAACTAAAATTTTAATAACTTTTTTTTACTCAAATACTATTACTTAATATTAAAGTTTTCAATATTAATATTTATCTTTATTTCACCAACCTAATTTAATATATATTTCTCAGTCTATGTCTCTTAATAAATTTTAAACTAAATACAATAATAAATTTAATTTAATCACAGACTTTCAGTCTCCGTCTTTCGATCTATATCTTTATGTCTCGGCCTCTGTTTCTTTTAAATGCAGCCTATGTTATATTTAATACGTATTACACATATAAATTGTACATGGTTTTTAAAACCAATTTGATTGAATTTATAATCATCCACAGTTGCAATTGACGTTCCTAGATACGGCTCTCCTTGAACAATTAGGTCATTTGGCATTTAATATCTCCACAAGTATGTCAAAACATGGAGCAATAGAACTATTCTCTTATGGTCAAACTTGTGTCTCTTATGGTGATTTAATTTTTGAGAAAAAGACATTTGTACTCCTGACTTTCTAAAAATTGTACAAATTCACTCCTGACTTTTGTGAAATACATAATAACCCCTGACCTTCGAAAAAATAGTACAATTATGCCCCTCAGTTAGTTTGACTCGGCTAAAAAATTCGAAAATTGCTTATGTAGCTACTATGAAAAACGTTTGTGGTTCTTATTTTTCATCATGGGAGTGATTTTATAAGGAATTCTATTGAAAATTTTCGTTTCTTTTAGTCGAGTCAAACTAACAGAGAGGCATAATTGTACTGTTTTTTCGAAGGTCAGGGGTTATTAAGTATTTCACAAAAGTTAGGAGTAAATTTGTACAATTTTTAAAAAATCAGGGGTACAAATGTCTTTTTCCCTAAATTTTTTTTGAGATAATTGCCAAAATGTAAAAGAAGAAATATATTCAAACATATTCTAATAAACCTACCTTAATATAATCTAATCAATTTGGTCCATATTTTATATAATAAAAATGTATCGGGCATATAAAAAATTATTCGCAAAATTAATCATTATGTATTTATATATATTTATATATTGATTCACACATTTTTCAACTAGTAATCAGCTATCAGAATAATCAAAACATGTAATATAGAAAATAATTACAGTAATCTGATAATAGAAAAAACTTAAGAGGAAACCATATGCGAGGAGTGATTGGTCACCGATTCTTTTGTCTATCTAACATTGTTTATATAAGGAGAAAGTATATTTGTTGTCTCTGAAATTTATTAAATTTTTAAAATTGTTCCTAAATTTTATTTTATTTTAATTTTGTCCCTAAAATTTTCGATTTGCATCAAATATATACTCAATAGTTAATTTTTCAAAAAATAAATGACCAATTTAGCAATAATTTTATAAGAACAACCTGATAAAGCTAATCAGGCACAAAATTCTATTACTAACTCCTAATTGCATTGTCAAATATTATTGTTGGATTGGTCTTATTTTTTAAAAAAATTTGGCTATCGACGATATATTTGATGTAAATAAAAAATTTTGGGAACAAAATAGAAATAAAATAAAACTTAAAGGTACTTTTTATTTTTAATAAATTTCAGAAACAAAAAATATATTTTATTCTTTACGTCAATAAAGCACACGCTACTGAAAAATAGCATATTATATATAGATATTGTTCTAGCTTGATACCCAAATGAGAGGAGGCTCTCTGCAAGGCGCGGGGAATACAGCCAGGTATGTTAAGCACACCTTTAATTGATACTTTTTTTTTGGACATACATTGAAACAACACACACCCCTCACTCACACACACTACACTACCAGCTTTCCTCAGCTGGGATTCGAACCATGTGCAACTCCCTTGAGTGATCCTGCTTTTTGGGGATAATTGTGCGGGGCTTTTTGTGATTCCCAGAAGCTTAGTTTGGGTGTACTATAACCAAATTTGCTAAATTTTGTTTTTTGACATATGATGGTTGTCTGTGTGGGTGACGTAGATGAATATGATATTGTCATAGGGTTATGAAGCGCAATTTGCTTCTCTTTAAGTTAATGAGAAACCTCAATTTTAATGGAGAATCTGTTCAAAGCCATATATGCTCACTGCCCAACTGTTAGGTGGAATAGCTTTGTCAAATGGGCCTTACTCTCTTGACTTCAGTGGGGATTTTGGAGCTGGCCTTTTGGATCTTCATGCTATGGAGTATGGATGATGATACAGACCTTTTGTCTGAGACAAGCTTTATTTCATGACCCCTCCAATAGATTAGAATAGCTTAAAATTGAAAATTGGGATAAATTTCAAATCAATTTCATAGTCAAAACCAAGAATATAATTGGATTAGTGTATGTAGGTTACCTTTTGATTGGTTAGTGACTCTATTGATCTAATTTTGCTTTTGGCTTGGGTGTTGAATTTGGTTGTTGCTTGAGTGTTTTATTTATTATTATTCCCTTGTGTTGTTATTGACATATTTCATATAAATTTTAATTCTAATCATCTAATACTCTAATATCTTGATTATTTTCTTTGCAAGCTTTGATGGATTCATGTCCACAACACAGAGTGTGAGTCGAGGCCATTTATGTGAACACAACGAAGTATTGCTAGAAAAATCAAGTTAAGCTACCATCCTGTTTGGTTATCTACTGATTTAATTTTTTATTTTGGCTTGCGTTTGATTTGATTATTGATTGATCTTCTTATTTTTTTATTTTTTTTTTGTTGTTCTTGACCTGTTCCACCTAAATTCTAATCATCTAATAATCTAATAATTTGAGATGGCATGTTTTATTAGTTCACAGAATTTAATCTTTCCTTCTATTAAATGGGGATCCCTTTAATTCTATCTAGATGGAAATAAAGCTCAGAAGGCTTTCCATTTACATGGAATGTGTGTGTTTTTGTTTTGTTATGTTCGATGAATGTTATGCAATGCATGTGTTTATATTTGATTTCATTGACTTTCAGTTGTTTATGCCCTTTTCCTCTCTGGCAGTTTGAAAAAAAGAACTTCATACTTGAAAAGATGAAGTGGATGGATATTTGGTACGTGTAGTTTTTGCATTCGTGTATCTAACTGAAGAAAAGTTTTGCATTTTCATAATAATTATAATTGAAAGAATAATTACCTGCATTGTTGCAAGTATGGTGGAGTGAATTTTTTGTTATGGATATATATTATCAAAACATAATGTTGTATTTATCTGGATATCATTTTGACAAGTGCTATTATTACTTTTATACAGTATGATTGGACCCTTATTTGTGTTCATCAAATATGTTGATTGTCAATATAAAGGAATGTTTGTGCAGACTTTAACTTATATTCATGCTTTGAAGTTTTGATTAGATGTTATTACATCAATGTGTATAGTTGAGTATGAGAAAATACAAATTGTTTAAAGGATGCTAACTTTCTAGGATTCAAATTATGCAGTATAATATGGTATAGCTGTGGTAAGTGAGTTAGTTTGGTTTTGCTATTTGAAAACATGACATTTGAAAAAGAAACAAGCAGGTCAAGTGATTGTCCTTTTTTTTTTATTAAAATAGCTAACTTGATTAAGATTTCATATAATATTAGCATAGTATTTTGACTTGTAAAATACTTAATCTCTTGATATTCATGAATTTGTTAGATTGAAGATAGTAATAAATGCTAAATTTTTTGTGTGCCAACTTATCAAC
Source organism: Stylosanthes scabra (assembly GCA_036250425.1). Classification (NCBI taxonomy): domain Eukaryota; kingdom Viridiplantae; phylum Streptophyta; class Magnoliopsida; order Fabales; family Fabaceae; genus Stylosanthes; species Stylosanthes scabra. Next base: position 52,784 of record JASCZI010272167.1, read on the forward strand.
TGCATCAAATTATATTGTTCCCTTTTAAATAAATAAAATAATAGGAGTTAGTTGTTGATCTTTGATAAATTTTGTGTTAGATAATTTTTACTCATAGACATACTATTTTTGTTACAGTATTTTACAACTTGAGTGTTTTTATTTCTCCGTGGATATAATATATTAGGAATCACATGAAGCAAATATTTGCATATATAGAAATATAAGGCCATAATATGCAGCTGTTGGGATGTTGAGCAAGATTGAAATCAAAGATACCATTTATCTCTTACTTAGTGAGCTTTTGGAAATGCTTGGTTTCTGAATTTTATGTATCAAAATTAATCATCAGCTTTTATTTGTGGATGGTTTCATTTTGTATGCAGAATATTAGGAAGAGTTATCTTTTGGATATTTCATCTGAATTGGTAATAACATATCTGTATTTATAGTTAATTAACTTATTTTACTTTGAAATTGTTTAGCACATGGATGTGAACAAAATCAATGGTAAAATTTGCGTTATTGTATGTATACGCAGGGCATAATGGAGGATCTTAGTTTTATCTAGCAGTGGCACTTAAGCTCTATTGGTACTTGTACAACCTTAGCTGCTTTTGGAGATAAGTTGCAACAGAATTGTTGTGTAACTCAAACTTGATGAACTCCAAGATTTTTAATAAAAACTACTTCACCTACTACTATAATTCAAATGGATGGCTCTTTGAACTTTAACTACTGCACTTTATTTCTTTTGGATTTGGTTGATATTCATCATGTGTACAACACTCCAGAAAAAATTGACAACCATCATCATCTCCAAGAAGATGATTGATCTTTTCTTGGTCCATCAAATTGTTGCAGCATTCATCATGTGTGTAACACTCCAGGAAAGATTGACAACCACCATCACCTCCAAGAAGAAGCAAGAGACAACTAAAAAGATAGAAACCGTTAAAAAATTATCATTCATGAAGAGAACCAGCACCGGTGGGACTCCCTATTTGGCACAAGAGAATCGACAAAAATTGGAAGGAAGAAAGAGTAGACATGTCAAACATCACAACCTGCCTCACAAGTTTAAATTGGGTTTAACTATTAGCAATGCCAACATCTCTTCAAGCACTAGCACCACTAACAAACAAGACACAAAGGTAATAATTTTGTATGGTAACAAAAGAAAGATCCTTTTTGTTATAATTTTAGAATTTTACTGCTGAATTATTTTATATTGAACTATGTATGTACGAATGTCTGCATATGATAGGGTTATATTTCTGAAACACCAAAAAAAGCACCTGTAGCATTTGTATCAAGAACAGAAATAATTAAAAGATTTCAGTCTAATATCAGGGACTTCTCACTTTCCAGTGTACTTTCTAATGTAAGTTTTCATTCCCACTCGTTTTTTATGTGTCATTGTGACTGTCAAAATACATTTTGACTAACTAGTTGGAGAAATAATGTTGCTTTCTCTAACCAGACTAAACCAAAGTTAACATTGACCAGACCAAAAGAACGTGAATTTGAGACAAAAAAAAGTGTTCGCCCAACTAGAGTGAAGAGTAGTGCACAACTTGATGAAAAATTGATGGTTAAGTTTAAGGCTTGGCCACTGAATAAGAAGGTACTCACTCTTTCATTCTTCTCTGGTAGTGGTACACTGGTACGTGAATGTTATCTTTTTTGCCTAGATTATCAAAGTTTGGATTTTTTATATTTAAATAAAATAAATATTTTATTTATGAAAATAAATATTTTAAAAAAAATTTACCAAAATAAATATCATTAGTAGCACCAGTGTCGCTGGTTGAGAGCACAACATTGGCACAATTTTATGTTAACTCAGTGCCGCTGGCTGATAGCGCAACATTGGCAGAATTTTACGTTAACTGGTGTCGTTGGGTGAAGAAAGCAATATTAAATAAGCAACACTAATATTTTGGAAGCATACGGTGTAAAACTAGAAAGTATAAAAATGTGGTATATTAACTTTTTTTTGAAAGGCCATTTATGCATGTGTACATATGAAAGAATGTGATTTAGAGAGGGAAAACAACTTTGTAATTTCGTATAGTAATAAAAGAAAGATCGTTTTGTTATAATTTTAGTATTTTATTGTCGGATCATTTTATATTGAGCTATGTAGATATATATGTTTGTATATGATAGGTTTATGTTGGTGAAACACCAAAAAGAGCGCATGTAGCATTTGTATCAAGAGCAGAAATAATTAAAAGATTTCAGTCCAATATCAAAGACTTCTCAATGTTTAGTGCACTTTCTAATGGAAGAATTTTTATTCCTACTCGTTTTTCATCTAATATTGTGTTAAAATACATTTTTGACTAACTAGTGGAGGAAATAATTTTGATTTCCATGACCAAACTAAACCAAAGCTAACATTGACCAGACCAAAAGAATCTGAATTTGAGACAAAAAAGAGGGTTCTTCTAACTGAAGTGAAGAGTAGTGCTCAACTTGAGCAAGAATTGATGGCTAACATGCCAAAGTTTAAGGCTCACCCACTGAATAAGAAGGTAGGTAGTGGTACATAAATTGAATGTTATCTTTTCTTCCTAGATTATCGAGTTTACTTATTTCATGTTTATTTTATCCATTATATATAGATTTTGCATGCTTCAAGTTTGCCTCCTCCAATACCAAGAAGTACACCACATCCTCCACAATTGAAGGTAAACTACATCAAAATAAAGATGTTTATCAGAAAATGCCAAAAGTGATCCATAATGATTTAATAATGATTTATTTATTTATTAATTATTTTCTTTAAGAGTTCCATTTAGAGACAATAGCTAGGGGCCATTAGCATGCAGTAGAGCAAGAGGAGCTTGAAAAAGCCCTCAAATTCAAGAAGCTAATGGTGGACGTAGCCATTATTTGCTCATAGTAACAAAACAAAGATTTTTTTGTTATAATTTTAGTATTTTACTGTCGGATTATTTTATATTGGACTATGTACGTATGTGTATATGATAGGTTTATGTTCGTGAAACACCAAAAAGAGCACCTGTAGCATTTGTATCAAGAGCAGAAACATTTGTATCACACCTAATTTTTTTTTATTTAATTTTTTATTGAACCAATTCAACATAATTACTAGCTAGAAACAATTATTTTCTAAACTAACTCATCTATTTTATAAAGAAATTTGTTTTCCCCTCATTCAGATTAGATACTTATTATTTTGTATTAAATGCATGAAGAATATTGAAATCACTAAGAAAAGAGTGATCAATATCAATTTGCTAGCTAGCCAATTAGTCATATATTCCATTTTTACTCTACTTTAAAAAAATGAGTCAATTTAATTTGTATAAAAGAGGTGTTTTAATTTACTTAATTAAATTTTAAGTTTCGCATACAATGCATAAATGTTTAGCATAGGTACGTAGGAGAACTAAACGGAAGGTGTGCTCCTGCTACCGAGACTCCGACAGAAGAATGAAATAACTAACAAGTAATTCAAAATCTATATGTTAATGATTGGATAAGTAACATTAAAACCCCCTCCCCTTTTTTTTTTTTTCTCTTCACTGTGTTAAAACAAAAGAATGATATCATTAACTGTGAGTATAGGGATGCTTTGGGAGTACTTGGAATTGATGAGGAGAATCTATAATAAAAGGAATTGAGAATAATATTACGTATCCTTCAAGGCGTGTACACACACTTTTTTTTAGGCTTAATTTGCCCCCACCATCCAAAAATAGTGTGCAAAATGGGTTACTGACGAATTTCCTGCATCATACAATGAAGAACTATAAGTCTACAGCTGGTTGGCTCTCTTATAAGACTATTTCAACAAAATACTCCAGCCAAAAAAAATACTAAATTTTAAAAAAAAAAATCTAAAAAAAATTTACACATCAATAATATCATCATTGCCAATATATATATATATATATATATATATATATATATATATATATATATAT
>JASCZI010272168.1:34994-48804 GCA_036250425.1 Stylosanthes scabra
ACTAGAGTAAATGTTGTAGTAATGAATCTAAATCCGTACCTGGACGCCAAGCTCAATGCATACACGCGATTTACCGTCGCGCCATCGAGCATCCAAGCACACTTATTCATTATTCACGACCGCAATTTGGTCACACCAACCCCCATTCTCCATCAACCATTATCTATAATACAATAAACAAGCATGCAAACAACAAAACTCCACTCAAACACCATTGATTTTTAACTAAAATCAAAGACTTGGGTTGGAAACGTCTCACCGAGAATATCTCAGCTCATGGGCTTCGATTAGCATGCTCAAAAGCACGTGGGATCATCACCTAAACCATAAAACTCGAAAACACATATGGTGGTTAAACTCATTTTCGAGCAGAATCTTAGATAGAAAAGATGAGATATGAAACGAGTTACCCACTAATTGCATGCGTGGTAGACGCGAAGAGGACGACGGGAGCTTCGCGTAGCCGCAAACCGTTCGTCAATCGGAGTTCTGGATCAAAAGTTATCGCGTCCGGAAGTTGGCGCGGGGCATAAGAGTTGCAATTCTTAAGCAACTCTTACTAACTCTCTCTCTTTTTTTTTCTTTCTTCTCTTCGAAGAAGATGGAGAAGAATGAGTGGAATGTGGGGCTTTTCCTCCACTTTATTAGGTGTCCCTCATTAATGGCGTTATTGTAATTTCGCGGTTTGGTCCGTTTCGGGCCAAACTTTTAGCGAAGGTGTTCGTACTCGCGTCCTAAATATTTTTGTGAGTACTTTTATGTACTCAATTCCATTTTATTTTATACCCGACGACGCTAAGCCGGTACTGTCATCTTAACTGACGGTACGAGATTTACACAAATCAATCATTTTGAATGTTTCTATAACTAATATAAAAAAATATAAAATTAACATAAAATTTTTTTTTATATACTAATATTTATATTTTTTTTATTATTAAATGAGATATATGGATACATAAAATAATACATATAGTATTACCGTTTAAAAATATATAACTAACTACTTCGCATAATCAAACCAGTGGATTTGGGGCTAATCTCCATAATATATCCGAACTCGTCATTATAAGATTCTTAATTAATTTCTCTTGGCTACTCCTGTTACCACTTTCCAACAGGCAAGGTTCTTCATGCTGATCCATTTTAAGCGAGACCACACCGACACTTATGCATGGTAGTTGCTGTCAAATGAGGAAGATAGAGAATGTAGTAAAATTATTTTTCTCAGTAGTCTAAATTTATAGGAGAATAAATGATTATTTATCTAATATAACCTCTCAGGCAATGCTTTTTTGTTCTTTCTTTCTAAGTTTGTGTAAACTCTTGCATAAGTTTTTTTTTTCTATCTTATACTAATTTTTTTTCATTTAACAAAAATCAAATTCAAAATCTTCCAACCATAAGTTTTTATATTATGTCATAAAATCGCTTCTCTCACATGATTATACTACTAAGAGAGAAGACAACAAGAATCATGGTAGAAGTAGAGAAGAAGCATATAAGTGAAAATGGTAATATCAAGAATAACATAAGGAAGAAAAAGAACTAAGGCAAAGAATAATCAAAGTGAAAGTTACGAGTGTCGGCGTTAAACTTTATTTTTATTTTATTTTATTTTTATTTTGTCCTTATCACCTTAACATCAAAGTCTCAAAATTTCCACACAAAATGCTATTTTTATTAAGATTTTTATTATGATGCCTAAAAGTTTAGTATCTAATTTTTTCAATAAAAATTAAATATATTTAATCTAAAAGTATAAAATTAATAAATTATAAATATTTGATTTTTAGTTCAAAAAAAAAAGTTCTACAAAAAGATTATAACAACAAATAATAATTCACCTTTTATTATTTTATGAGTGGTTTACAAAAAATAATTACAAAATATTTTAGAACAGAGAAAAAAAATCTAAAAGATTTGAAGAACAAAAATATTCTTAAAATATTTAAATTTTTTGACTAAAATTATCAAACAAACATCAATATAATTATTTCTAATTTTGTATATCTCCATCAGCTACTTAAGCCTTGTTGGTTATTATTGTCAAAATTTTAAAATTTTAAGATATTTTATGTTTTTCTTTAATATTTTAAAATCATTTTTGTCGATATTAATAATATTGTGCTTATTTTTAATTGTTTATTCTTAATTTATTATTTTATTTAACTAAATAGAGACCCTACAAAGGATGGCTATGTCTGAATCCAGCCTAATGCCACCAAAATAGTTACTTCTGACAGGTCAAAAGACCAAAATGGACGCACAATATATATAGATGGTACGAGACAAGTTGACTTTGGACATTAGAGTTATGTACTTGCAAGCTAAGTTCTAAGGAATCCATTGGAAGCAAACCACAAATTGAAGATTTTGTTTCGTAAGACCTTCTGCCACAGCCATATTATATTCCCGACGAACTGGCCAGTTACGCAACGATGCAACTTGTAACGTAATAGAAAATTGAGATTTTATATGAAATCGAAAAATAAATTAAAATGTAAAAGTATAAAATTATAAAAATATTTAAATTCTAAAATCATATGACTTAGTGTAAATTTTGTATAATTGATTAATTTATTAAAATCGTAATATCGGAAGATTTTAAGAGTTCAATCGAAATTCTCGCTACCTTGCAACTATGTGTATCAAAATTGAGATATTAATTCGTTATTAAGATAATGTCTTGTCGCAATAACAACAACATGATTCAATCATAGATTGCATGATCATTATTTTACTCCTGATTTTTTTCTTTAATTTTTTTTTAAGAAGTTAGGTATAGAAATCTTAAGCTCCCAAGACGTAGTAGCTGTAAACGGTTTGATTCCTCTTTGAGCAGGCTGCAGGCTTACCAGAATTTATAATATGTGATTTCTATGTAAATAATATTTAGTGGGTTTTTTTAAGGTTTTAGTCTTTTACGTTAAATAGTAGTAATTCACCACGATTTATTTTCGTTTCTACATATATAATAAATCATTCAAGATGTCTTAAATTTGAATTCCTCCAATTGAATTCCTCCAATTAAATTTGAAAAAACCATATAGGGTATCAACTCCCTATTGACGGGGTTAGCTAGAAATGTCTCAATACAAAGTGTGATAATATATTTAACATAAATAAATTAAATCGAAAGAATAGAAGATAATAAACACATATAAACTGAGTAAGAATAATATGCAGTAATAAAGTATATATGTATAAGTGACCAGAGTAATAAGACATGCATATACTGTGTAGCCATTATTAGTTATAGAACTTAAATTATCTTGTATTCTTGTTCATCAGTCACCATTCTCTTTAATGCAGACAAGGAGAATAGGAAATCCAAACAATAAAAGGGTCAAACTGGTATATATATATATATATAAGACAAACTACTATATAGTGTATGCACACGACTTCATGATATTATATTATTATTATTATTATTATTATTATTATCACATGGTGGTGTTTGCATGGATGAAACTGAATATCTGTTGAACGGAGCTGGCTATATCGTCTGCGGTGAACCTTGACTCACTAGCCACCTGCACAAACCACATTACACAATTAATCATTACAAATTCAAGGATCTCAAACATTGTTTTTTATTTTTTTTTTCATTTTGCTTGTGAGAAAATTTGTTATATATGCTGTTTACTAATATCTGGTTACTATATGTAGCAAAACTAAAAGAAAATTTATTGGATTTTATGACGGTTACATCAATCGATAATTTCTTCCCGTAATTACATAGCATTATTTGCATTACCTTTTTATATGATTTGCTCTTTTCTTTATATTTTGAATTTTTTTATTTTAATCAATTAAAAAATGCTGGTTGGTTATGCTAGTTAAAATTAAAAATGTGTGATAGTTCTGTAATACTCTTTATATATATATATATATATATCTATTCACACTAGATTAGCAGAGTTCTTGAAAATTTTTTTTTTTCTAATGGTCAAATTTGAGTTTTAGAAATGGAAAATTTTAGTATTGGAGAGTCAGTTAAGTAGCTTTTCCGGAACTAAAGAATTAGATTTAATATTGGGTATTTATTTCTTAATGTAAATAAAAATTAAAATAGAGCTCCAAATATTTTGGTTTAAATTGAATAATGGTATAGAAAATATAAAAAAAGAAAGTATTAGTAATTAAAAAATATAGTTATTAATTAATTAATTTTATATTTTTTTAAACATAAAACATTTAAAATTTGTAAAAAGTAAAATATCTAATTTAAATTATTAGTTGATTAATTACTTATTATTATTATTAGAGAAAAATATCAACGAGGCCCCTGAAAAAAAATACGCTCTTACCGGCTCTTGATATTTCATTTACGAGACATTCTAACTCCTATTTTATTACATCATGAAAGGCTAAAATGTCTCACGAGATAAAAAATTAGGAGCTGAAAAGTCTTACAAATAAAAAATAGGGACATAAAGGGTGTGTTTTTTTATTAGAGACCACGTAATCTCAAAAAGTAATTATTAGAGGTAGGTTGATTATTCACTCTTATTATTATTGATAAAAAATATGTTTGAACTATGATACGGATGAATGTTAGTGGACGATATGCATGCATGTGGATTACCTTGACATTGAATGAATAAAGCACGGTCTGTTCAATGGTTGTAATGTTGGTGTGAAGAATAATCAGTTGAAGATCTTCAAGTGCAGCAATAGCCTTGATCAACTGGCCTGGCCTCCTCCTGGAAAGGATCTTGATCATGGCGTCGAATCCGAGAAGCTTCACTTCAACATCAGCCAAGCAAGACTTGCTCTCTGCGGTTTCTTCGCGGAGTCCGCTCTCCAACTCCACCAGCTTCATCTGCTCACTTGGAGATGGCAATGGCGGAAAGAATGGTGGCTGAAGAGCCTGCTGCTGCTGCTGCTGTTGTTGTGTTCCAAGGTTCGAATCCCCAACCTGTCTTGATTGTGCTTCTCCAAGTAGTCTTCTCCTCTTTTGTGATTCTAAGCACTGAAGTAGTTGCTCCAATTCCCTCACAAACTCTATAGCTCCTCCAATTATCGATGCCTGATCACCCTATATATACGTAAAATAGTAACCATAATATATAAAATTATCCAAAAGAGGAAGATCTCATGTTGGAAAATAATATATCTTTTCAAGAAAATAAAAAGATAGATCTACCTAGCTAGCATAGAAGTTTTGGATTACATATCACAAGTTGTTTTTACTACATACAAAGCAGTTGAATCCAGGGAAGATAGAAAAAATTATCCTTTCTTCTTTTTTTTTTTTTTAATCTTAATTTGGTCGCAACACACAGTTCGGAGGAGCATGAAATATACAGAGTATTTAACGAGTAGATCTTCAAAAGGAGTGATTTTATAACATGATTTTAGAATTTCATCTTCAAAAGTTTCTTATATTTGTTGCAATTAAGTTATAAGTACATACCCTTTGAACGTAAGAACCAGGCCTGAGGGATCTAAGGACACGAAGATGCTCATTCATTTGCTTCCTTCGGTTCCTTTCAACAGCGATGTGAGTCATCCGCTGGCTCTCAACTTCTTCACTTGTCTTAACGGTTCTCGGCCTCTTCCTCTTCATGTTCTTGTTGTTCTCCGGCACCAACGTCGTCGTAGAGTTGTTGTTCCTCTTCTGGTTCAGCACCAGATCTTCACCATGGCCAAGAAACCCAATCTGCACCGAGTTGTTGTTATTATCTTCGGAAACTCGAGCGGTTTCTTCTTCGCCTTTCATCCTTCCGTCTTCTTGATCTGCTCCTCCTATGTCTTCACCTTTCTCGTCATCGTTGTTTTCTGCTTCTTCATGACCACCACCGTCACCGCAGCCGCCATCGCTGCTTTCATGGCTCATCATCAGGATATTTTGTTCCTCCATCTTATCATTCAACACCGGGAACTTGAGAAAGTACACCGGGTCGATACCGGGTTCTTCGCAGGTCTTGCCTTGGTTTAAGGCTAACTTTGGTCCGAAATCTGCAAACTGCATCACATCTGCGAAACTGAGCTTATCAAAGGAAGAGTTTGCTTGATAAAAACAAGACGGTGGTGGCGGTTGCGGCTGTTGCTGAGGGATATAATCGGCTATCCCTTCACCAGAAGTTTCTCCTTCGCCTAGGCGAAACTTCATGAGATGATGATCTTGATTTTGGGGGTAGAGATGGTGGTGGTGGTGATGATCAAGAGAGTAGTTTATTGTGTTGAAACTTGGGGTTGGGAGCATGGGTGCCTGCAGTATTGATTCAAATTTGTTGGTGCAATACAACATCATGATGATGATAATTGATGAATGCACTCTTATGTGAGAGAGAGAAAAAGATCTAACACCAAATGCTTGTAATGGATCTAATAAGAACATATAGAATGAAATGTTGTGTGTGAGAGAGAGAGAAAGAACGCGCGCTATACCGAATAGTTGTGAATGTGATGATCTTTGTCCATTATTACTAGATTGTAACAAAGAAGTCAACTTTAATGGAGAGAAGCCCTAAGCAACGTCACCACTCACTTCATGTAAGACAAAACCCACCACCGAAGTTTCTTGAGGGGCCCAATCTCTATCTTTCTGAGGATCAGTAACTAAAATTCACTAAATAAAAATTAAAAAACCAAAAAGAATGAATTACTGAGCAAGTCATTAGTACTGTGTTTGGTTTTTTATTTGCATAGATACCAAGTGGTTCTTTCTTTTTCCTGAAAAAAAAAATTTTTTTTTATTGAAATAAAATATAAATTTTGACGATACAACAGTACAAATTTTATATATATAACAATTAAAATTTAAGCTAAAAATAATTTTAGCTTCTTAATACGCATGAACAGAGAATTACAATAAATATTTTTTTAATTTTTCAATTAATTTTTTTAAAACTAAAAACATGTGACTAAATCATTAATTGAAATTAAACATAAAAGTCTAAACATACACTGTGTGGTAATTTTGATGAAGAACCGGAGAATAAATTGAAACAAAAATCAATAATAATAATGAAAAATATATCAAATTCAAAAATTTTAAAAGGGTAAACTATTTTTTCATCACTAACGTTTGAGTCAATTTTTATTTTGGTCCCTAACGTTTAAAACCTTTTATTTTGGTCTCTAAACTTTTCAAATTTTATCAATCAAGTCCTGACGTCAATTTTTGGATGGCACACTAACGGCGATTGCTTATGTGGCTGTTTAATTAACATGCAGTTATAACTCCCGCATTCAAAAGTGATCAAGTCATATAAGCAATTGCCGTTAATGTGCCATCCAAAAATTGACGTCAGGACTTGATTGATAAAATTCAAATAAGAGCTTTAAAACGTTAGAGACCAAAATAAAAATCGACCCAGACGTTAGGACCAAAATAGTAGTTTACCCAATTTTAAAATTACATGAATAGTGATTACTTTTATTTTCCTATATTCATCTATCTCAAACAAAGTTACCATTATCTTATCCAAGATTGTAATAGAAATAGAAATAATAACTGGATGTGGAAGAGTATATAAAAGATATCAGCCGCAAAGGAAGTTAAACCTGTATTTGGAATCGGACAAGAGTTGAAAATGAAGTGGGGTCTTGAAGACTTTTGTAGAACACAGAAAAATGAAAGGGTGAGTATGTAACCCCACAAATTAAGAGTAGACCTATGCAGAAGAGGAAGATGGAAATGGCCTTTTTATTAATGAATTTTTTTGTGCATATATAATGGGCCAGAGGCGTGGGGGCGCTGGGGTTTGGGTTTGACTTGTTTATTGTCACAGGTAAGGACATAGAAGAGAGCCTAACAGTGATGAGGTGAGGTGGATTAAATTTGCACCTCACAAGTTCGCCTCCCTTTTTATTAATGTGTGTCACAGGCAAGTAACGCTCTTGTGGTTACTTTACCGCCTAAGTTCATGTGTTAATGCTGATACTTTGTTCTCTAATGTTTAAACTTTGAATTTTAAACTAGTTTTTTTTTTGGGTGACGAGATATTTTTTTGTGACATTTTCAACTACTGTATGATAGTTGTTTAATTAGGTATATATAATAATTTTTTTAAAATAAAATTTCCGTTTGTTTAAAATATTTTTAATTTTTTCAAAATAGATAAATTCTAGTTTTGGTCGTTCCTATTAAGTATTAAGTATTAACAAATTAAATACTTGTCTCTAGTTTTGAAATTTTTAAAATTTTGGTTTAGATCCCTACTTTTATTTTACTTCAATAATTACTACTTAGGTAGCAGGTTACATATTAAATTCTATTTGCACATCAATTTTAATCATTAGTCCATCAACAATTTATCAATACCTTGTGTGCCCAACCATCTAAAATCCAACCATGGATGCGTCATCAAAATACACAACGTCTCCACCATTTTTCATATTCCTTCAATTTAATCCCTTCGCCCTGTATCCAACAATTTTCTCACCATACTCACACTTTTTTTTTTGTTCTCTTTGTCTTTCATCACCATTGCACTCTCTCCCATGCATATTTCCATTATTTCAATAATTCACGTTGAGAAGAAAAAATTTAAGGTTCCACAAAATAAACTTGCAATAACTTTTACTTCTCATGTGTTTCGCTTAATTTTTTCGACAGGATCAAAGAAGGAGTAGAGCACCACAATCTCGTGTTGAGGAGTGAGATACAACTTCTATTAAGTAGGTGGAGTTCGACACTTTAGTGAAATAAACAAAACCAAGTATTGTGAACTTGCAACATGAATGAAACTTTTATTGATTGCTACTATATAAGTTGAAGTACAAAAAAGGTGGTAAAACAATAATGAAGACAACAATAGCTAGACCAAATAATAACAAGAAAAGGAAATGAGCTAAGCTAACTAGAACTAAAATGACTTGAATAAAATGAATGGAAAGAACATAACTAAAATGGAAGGAATTGTAAACATAAGCATGAAAGAAAGAGTAGAAGATCGGAATTAAAATGAAAAGAACGGGAAATGACACGTGCATAGCTATATTCACATTCTACACTTGCATTCCATTGGTTTCGTTGACGTCTGAAGAGACTGAGCAATTCTTCAGAGTTTTTGTGGTAGTGAGAAAGCTGAGAGTGATGCCTTCAAGTATATAGACGTCCTCTATTTATAGGCATGATGCTTTGCTTAGTTTCTTCAGATTCTCCCACGTTCGGAGTGGTTTCTTGGTCCTGAAGTTCAGCACATGCGTCTTCTGTTATTCTTGCAGATAAAGGAAGCCACCCACGATCTACAGTGGTTGCGCTTTTGGATAAGATCAAACTGAGTCACTCGGCTCACTAACTTATCCTCCGAGTTGCATGTTAAGTGAAGGAGTTTTCATCATGTAATTCTTGCAATTATGTCATTCTATTAATTGAATTAAAGGATAAAAGAAGTCAATATCAAGTCTTATTAGCCACATTTGTGATAATTGTTCTCTTCGAATATTCAGTGAATCACTTTCTACTCCATGCTTATGTAATTTGGTTATATACTTATATTTATTCTGGGAATTTATTTTATTAAAATCTTATCTCGCTTGAAATTTGGCTTAAAATTTGTTTGATTATATTTTTAGTTTTAAATTTTGATTTAAATCTTGTTTGATTATAACCTTATTTTTTAAACTTAGATTTAACTCTTGTTTGGTTATATATAATTTTATCTTTGAATTTTTATTCTTTGCGTGCTTGATTTGGATTTTCGGAACTTAATTATAATTTAAATGAATTTAATTATAATTTGAGTTTGAACTTTTACTTGGGCCTTGATTACTACATTTTAGTGCTTTTTGTGAGAACCAGCTTTTCGGACACGCTTTTTCATCAGCGACGATTTTGGTCGAATGTTTCTAATTGAACGATTTCGTATGTGATTACTTGAACGATGAATTGATTGATGATGATTAAATAGATTGTATGATGATAACATGATGAAGGAGGCGAAAATATTAGGCTAGTGTCACGCTTTTTGTCTTAGGGCACGGTTTTGTCGGTTTTTCTAAAACGCGCCTAATTTCGGAAACGTAAAATTTCCAAATTGCATATTTGAGCATGGAGCCCTACCCTTCGAAAACTTCAGCCCCAAAAAGACCAAAAATAAAATATTTACCTATGATAATTGTTTTATTTGAAATCCACTCCAAAAAGTAACCCTAAATAAAATAATATTACTTTTTCTTACACATCTTTTTGTTCTCATTGGTTGCATGGCCTCAAGCAATGCAAAACCAATAAGCTCCCTCTCTTTTCTCTTCACCCACCGACTCACTCTCTCTCCCTCCCATTTCATTTCATTTCATTTCATTAACTTAACCTAATTACCATTACACTAATAAACACTCATCCAAACAATTTACCACTTAGCAAACAAAAAGGAATCCTCTAATCTCTCTCCCTTGGCCGAGACATACACACACACTCTCTCTCAATATTTTCTAGAAATCCAACCCTCATAAACACCTTTTCATCATATCTCTCTTCACTTTAAAGATCAAACACTAACCTTTTTCAAGAACACTCCAAGAACATGATGAACATTCATCAATATCCTTGAAGAACTACACCACCTCCACCACCGAAACCATCACTCTACCACCATCCTTATTACATCTTCGAGCTCTTCTTCCTCTTCTTCTACTTATTCTTCTTGATCTCCAAAAGTAAGCACAAACCCTAACTCATCCACTCTTCTTTTATGAAGAACTAATGTCCTCTAGTTTTCTTTCATAACTAGGCCTTCTCTTCTTCACTTGGCCGAACCTTCCTTCCCTCTTCTTCAAGATTTTCTTACATCCTATTGAAGGTAATAAGCTCTCTTCATCTCTTCTTCCATAACCGAAACCCTAATGGGAAACCATAGCTCATATTTTGTTGTTTTTCGAAAATAAAATGGTAGTTTTGAATGCTTCAGTCACGGCTCAAACAAAAAGGAGCTTGGTGGTTTTGGAACTCTTGATACTGGAGGATACTTCACCCTAGGGTAAGGAGTTAGGTTTAGTTTAGTCTTGCTTTATCTATGTGCTCAGTGCTCTTGTTTGTTTGAATGCTTGCTTAACATGCTTGAATGTTGCTCTTATGATTTGCTATGAAATAAGACCTATAGCCGAATGCATTATGCTACTAAAATGAATATTTTGATGATCAATAAAAACTATATCATAGAGGCCGAGAGGTTTATCACCCTTGGGACAAAACATTTCATAAAACTTAAGCTACTAAATCGGTTCTAGAGCATATTAAGATTAAAATGTTGTTTTTTATAAAACAAAGGGCAAAATGGTAAAATAAATAACTTAATGATATTTCCAGAAATAAATCTCTTGAAATAATATATGTTAAATGGGTTTTTGGTCTTTAACTTAGAGAAAAATGTTTTAGTAGTTAACTTAAGAAAGTTCTGAGTAAAACTAGGTTTAAAAGGGATAAAAATGTCTTTTAACAAAAAGTGTTTTCAAAACTGTTTTTATGGTGGCTAAATGGATATATTATGAGTCTAAATATAAATTTTTACCCTGAAATAATAAAGTTAGCATAGTTAAAATAATTATTTACCTAAACTAGTTGAAACCGAACCGAGAGTAAGGGATCAAGGGCATTTTCGTCATTTTAAAATTATTCTTTTTCAAAACTATTTTTACCATAAATAAAAAGATGTGTTATGAGAAAAATAAAATTGGTTTGGGTTAAAAATGTTTTGAAACGAAAAAGATATGCGCATTTTAGTAAACTAGGTTATATGAAAGTATTAAGTAAAAACCTTTAGGGATAATTTAGTAATTTCACAAATAACCCTTTTAAAATCTGGAAAGTAAATAAATTATATTATTTATAAGATTACTGGAAATTTTAAATAACCCTAAAAGACACTAAGATAATATTGCATGAATTTTCTAATAAAAACCGATTAAACCGCTAAAAACCCAAAGCTTGGGATAAACCGTTTTCTAAGTTAAGATCAAAGTAAAACTAGGTTAAAAAGGGGTAAAAATGTCTTTTAACAAAAAGTGTTTTTAAAAATGTTTTTATGGTGGCTAAATGGATATATTATGAGTCTAAATATAAAGTTTTACCCTGAAATAATAAAGTTAGCATAGTTAAAATAATTATTTACCTAAACTAGTTGAAACCGAACCGAGAGTAAGGGTTCAAGGGCATTGTCGTCATTTTAAAATTATTCTTTTTCAAAACTATTTTTACCATAAATAAAGAGATGTGTTATGAGAAAAATAAAACTGGTTTGGGTTAAAAATGTTTTGAAACGAAAAAGATATGCGCATTTTAGTAAATTAGGTTATATGAAAGTATTAAGTAAAAACCTTTAGGGATAATTTAGTAATTTCACAAATAACCCTTTTAAAATCTGCAAAGTAAATAAATTATATTATTTATAAGATTACTGAAAATTTTAAATAACCCTAAAAGACACTAAGATAATATTGCATGAATTTTCTAATAAAAACCGATTAAACCGCTAAAAAACCAAAGCTTGAGATAAACCGTTTTCTAAGTTAAGATGATAAAACATGGACTGAATACTAAGTTATTAAGATGCACATATATAAGAGTACACATAAAGAATATTAATAAGGGAGTCTGACACGCCCGCTCGGGTGGGGATGCTTTCGTCGTTGTAGTCTGAAAGCACCTTATCCCTCGCAGGCGGTGTCGGGACGTTTTAAAAAGAGGTGTCATAGGGTGCAACCAAAATACCGAGTAGGACTCGGGTCATTCTGCTCAGGAAGCGAAAGGGAAAGTCTATTTTTGATTGGAGTTGGTTGCAGTTGAGTTTGTTTGAAATCAGTTCGCAGGTTGAAAGCAGTTGAAAGCAGTAAAGCAGTTAAAAAGCAGTAAATGATCTAATAATAAAAGGAGTATCCCGGCCATGAGTTGAAATATTGTGCATCGCTGTCATTGCTGCTATGTCCCGGATCAATTATACACCCCCTTGGGAGGAACCTCTGCACATCCTTGACTAACTAGCTGTGTTGCAACGAATCCACAATACCGAGTTCAACTTACATTGGAACAGGTGTTGCTTGGAGTTCGTGATTCAGCTCCTGGCTCCCAAGAGTAACCCGCTGTCACCGGTACAATCCTACTGTCACCAGGACCTCTTGCGCGTAAGCGAAATATGAAGCCTCTGATCTATGCCCATGGCTGACAAACTCTATAGGATCCCCGCTATCACCGGGTCAAACCTGCTGTCACCAGGTTCCCAAGCACTTGTGCCATGCTGCCGTGGCGAACCACGTACGGTAAGGAACTGCCACTATGCTAGCAGGGGTGTTTTACGGATAGCATTACGGGCTTGACCCATTCCTTCCCCTCTGATCCGTTTGGGACTCACAGCTCCGGTCATTTGCATATTTCACCTCCAGCAATGGCCTTTTAGGTTTGTTGCGATCCTTTCGTTCCTTTCGCTCTCTCCGGCCACTTCCGCTTCGAACTCTGCCTGCTAAATCCTGAAACACTTAAGCACACATATCAAGTCATCGTGCAGAACGGGAAATAGTTCAAAACACAGTAAATATTAGCCGAAATAGCAGATATTACAATTACAGCCCTAAGGAACTACTAAGTGCAATTTGACCTATTTTGCTAGTGTTTAAGCGATGAGGAGGTGACAATTAATCAATTAAAGCAGTAAAAATAAACCGTCGGAACGGGTTTCATCACCTCCCCACACTTAAATCTTGGCATGTCCTCATGCCCAATTAAATAAAAAATAGAGGAGTGAACACCAGTGCTATGAAGGAATAATTATGCATACATAGAAGGAAATCAAAAACTGTGCAAGAGTGGGCGGAGAGTACTGCAGCAAGTACTAACCCAACCGAATCGTTTAAGCTC
>JASCZI010272169.1:31708-42538 GCA_036250425.1 Stylosanthes scabra
CCCTCCCATAAATACCCACCGCTCTTCTCAGATCCTGACGACGATGACACCGCTAGTGGCCCACCTTACCTTAGAGAGCAGGTTACCCTGCTCAACAGGGAGATTTCGTAGCAGGCAGAGGCGCATGCTCAGAGCTTAGCTACTGTGGAGGCTGTCTGCGCGGAGAAGGTGCGGACCTTGGAGTCCACAGTGCAGATGCAGTCGCAGGAGGTCTCCCACTTGAGGAGAGCTTACTCAGACATGTACAACTTCCTGACTCAAATGCGGAGTAGCGCATCCGGCTCAGGTTCGATGCCAGACATGCCTCCCCCACCGCCTCCACCGCCACCACCGCCTCCTACTCCGTCACAGACTCCTGCTCCGTCACAAACGCCTGCTCCGTCACAGACTCCCCCATCGCAGCCTGATCAGACCACCGAATCCCCCCACCATGATGATGACACTGACTATGTTTGACATTTTTTATTAGTTTGTTTGTTTGTATTCTTTTTTCTGGCATTATTGTTATATTACTTCGTTCTTTCATTGGATTTTTCGGATTTTTTAGATATGGAATACATTATATTTTATTTCCTGCTTTAATTAGTAGATAACTGAATTAATTTATTACAGATTAATATGAAAAAAAAATAAAAATAAAAAATTTAAACCACAAGACTATTACCGACGGCCAAGCCGTCTGTAAAATAATAAAAAAAATTTAAAATTCTATATTTTATCGATGGCTTAGGCGTCGGTAATAATACTTGGATTATTTTATGCCAACGATATTTTACCGACGGCTAAGGATTATTTTATGCCAACGATATTTTACCGACAGCTTAGCTGTTGGTTATATTAATTTAAAATAAATAACGTAACGAGAGTATTATCGACGGCCTAACCGTCGGTAATATTAATTTATTTTACCAATGGTTTTTCGGGGCCGTCGGTAATAATTACTGACGTAATTTATGGTCACGCAATATTACCGATGGCTTGGTCGTTAGTAATAGTAATTTACCGACGGCCAAGTATTAAGGCATCTTGTAGTGTTGGGTCTGGGGCTGAAATAGGCCTTCACCCATGCTGATGGGTTATTTCATATCATATCACTGATAAACCCCATTTCGATGGGTTATTTCATATCATAAATTGACTAATTATCAGCCTCTTACCACTTAAAACATGAGAACAGGCAAGTTTGCGTTTTATCATTCCTTAGGGCTGTAAATGTAATTACTTGCTATTTTAGTCAAATTCTACTATGTTTTAAACTATTTCTCGTTCCGCACGGTGACCTTATGTGTGCGTTCAAGTGTTTCAGACTTTAGCACGCAAAGTTCATAGTGGAAGTGGCTAAAGAGAGCGCGAGGAACGAGAATATCGCAAAGAAAAGCTTAAAGGCCAAATCCAGAGCCTATGCGTACGCATTGCCATGCCTTGGGCGTCACGTCCTAGCTGGAACCAGACCCTATGCGTACGCACCTAAATGGTCTATGCGTACGCATCAGTGGCAAGATTTGTGCCTATAAATAGAGGAATCCTTCACTATTTTTGGAGAGCCCTTTCCACCATTTCTTAGTATAGTTTAGGGTTCCATTAGGTTTCTTTTGTCCATTTTACTAGCCAAACAATTTATTGCTTTAATTTATTGTTTTTGCATACTGTTACTCTGTCAATTTCACTTTTGAATTTTTCAATATTACTGCCATTACTCTGCCCATTTTTCATTATGTCTTATTGTTATGCTGCCCGTTTTAACTCTGCAATTATGATTTCCGCAAGTAGTGATTAGTGACCATAGTGACTCGGCTATGGGGTGAAATGTGCGAATGATCTTAGCTGTCGATCCCTAAGGGCAACGGATGGGAGGAACGGAGTTAACTTCGATGCTGTTAACGCTATGCCCTTGCCAGCAGTGGGGAGACCTTAAATGAGACAGACTCAATTCGGTGCAAAGTGCACTACTGTTAAGTTCATCCTGGTAACGCGGGATTTACTCGAGTTCTGTTGAGACTTAGGTCCCCTACTGTTGTGTATGCCTAGGACATTCGGATAGGGGTTAACTTCGCCACCCTGTGGTGGTTAGTTTCCTTCAACCCATAGCCGGGCACTCTTTAATTCATTGTTGTTTTAATCTGTTTCCTTGCGCTTTATTCTCAACAACAACCCGAGTTAACTTGCGCTTTATTCTCAATCAAAAGTAAACCTCTGTTTTTGCTTCCTAGGGAGAACGACCCGAGTCCAGCACTCGGTATTTTCAAACTTGGTTACACCTCTGTGACACCCTTTCTTAAACTAAATTTGGCACGGTTTCCTTGACATCGGTCCGGAGATATCTGCAACGAAACTCCGCTTTTCTGGACCGGCCTCGGGCCCGCCGTCAAATTTTTGGCGCTGTTGCCGGGGAAGCATAAATGTGTGTCTGTTTTTGGTTGATTGTGAATATGTGAATACTGTAAATATGATAGTCTTTTAGATTTTCTTTAGTAGTGTAGTTTTCTTTTTATTTCTTTTTATTTTCTTTAGTAGTGTAGTTCTCAAGTCTCAAGCAAATCGGCAGGGCAAGCACTGTGTTTGATAACTAGCCCAACCGATTTCCCGAACTCAATGCAAATTTCGAACTGAAGTCTGGTCTGATAAACCTTCTTCCTAAGTTCTATGGTAGGCCGGGCGAGGACCCCATTAAACATATTAAGGATTTTGAAGTAATCTGCGCCACCACTAGAGGGACCGGTGGTGACGAAGACGCTGTTAAAGCATTCGCTTTACCATTCTCTTTGGATGATAGAGCGAAGGACTGGTACCACACTTTGCCTACCGAAGTAACCTCTAATTGGGGATTGTTTATAAAGAGATTCTTGGAAAAATACTTCCCACCATCTAAGACGAATGGCATCCGCAAAGAAATCTCGGCAATTGCTCAGCTCCACGGGGAAACTCTGCACGAGTATTACGAGAGATTCGAGAAATTGCTCTCTTCGTGCCCCCATCACTCTATATCAGATTTCTTGCTAATCTACTAATTCTGTGAGGGGCTGACACCCACTGATAAGGCAATGATTGATGCCTCAAGTGGAGGAGCTTTGATGAATAAGACGCCGAAAGAAGCGTGGGAACTGATCAAGATTGTGGTCGATGCTAACCAACATTTTAATCGAAGGGCCACCAGTAAGGGCGTATATGAAGTTGCACCTTCTGACTCAAATGTTTTAGCTAAGTCATTGGTGGATATTGCTGCAATGCTCAAAGAAATCAACGAAGGGCAGCAAGTAACCCCAACACTCTTGAAGCGACAGCCCGATGACTCGCAGCAGAAAACGGTTCGACATTGTGGGATCTGCTCTTGCAACTCCCACCACACTGACGAGTGTCCGCAGCTTCAAGAGGATAATGTAGTAGCGTCAACTCACAACTTCTATGATGCCACCACAAATCCACCCTACAACAGGCAATATTACACTCAAGGAGGGTGCGATAATCAACCTGCTCGTTGGATCCCACCTCAGCAGCAACAAGCTCAGCCTAGGCAGCCTTACACTTACAGTCAGCCCCAGAATAGCCAACACCCCAGATATCAGCCGCCACAAAATCGTCAGCAGTATTCTCCATCCAACAATCCTCCATTCAACTTTGATGAGTTGTCCGCATTGTCCAAAAGGAAAATCAAGAAATGAGGGAAGCTCAGAAAAGAACAGAGGCTTAGCTTAGTCATCTGAAAGAGCTGCTGCAAAGAATTACCAACCAATCAACCGTCAACCCTCAGGATCAATCCCAACCTTCAAGCCCATTACCGTCTCAACCTCTTCCAAACCCCAAGGGGGGCATCAATGCAGTTCAAGTAGAAGAAGAGGAAGACGAAGTTGAGGATGAAGATGATGAGAATGATTGGTTATATGAATTGCTGAAAAAGATGGCAAACTCTGATGATGAGGAGGATGAGGAAAGTGAAGACGAATCCGAAGAGAAGGATGAGGATGAAATCACAGAAGAAGGCAGTGAGGACGAATTTGTCGCGGAAGGAGATCAGACAGAAGAAGAAGTAAGGGAAGAAGATAGGGATAAAGGAAAAATTTTCTTCATAAATACCCTCTTCAAGGAAAAGAAGAACGAGGAAGAAATCCCTATTAAATGTGGGGATCCAGGCCCATGTTTAGTCACTTGCAAGATCCGAGGAGTAAGCATTCCAAATTATTTGTGCGACCCAGGAGCTTGCGGAAACATCATGCCTTTCAAGGTTTATGAGCTTTTAGATCTTGGGCCACTGAAAAAGTCAAAAGAAGTCTTTATAATAGCTGATGCTAGTATTGTATCGGTAGCAGGAATTGCCGAGGACATACTAGTAAAGATAGGACAACTCACCATTCCAGCTGACTTCCATATTATCATGCCTACTACAGGAGATAAAGGAGGAAAACCACAGGTTTTGTTAGGAAGACCATTTCTGAAAACTGCGGAATTCAAGCTCATCTATTATGATGAAATTTTCACCTTTGAAGTGAGGAATGTAATCGAAATATTCCACCTTCCACCACCTCCTAAGCCTCGGAAGAAAGGCCTCTATCAACTGCAGCAAGATAAAGGGAAACCATAGAAGGAAGAAAGAGGCCGAAAATACAAAGAGAAGAAGCCCATGATCAAGCCAAAGTACTCCAAGGAGAAGCGCTAAAAGGGAAAGCAGAAAAACAATAAAGTGAGTGATCAAAAAAAGAAGAAAAAAGAGAGGTAGGTCGGGTACAGAAGACAAAGAAGAAGAGAAAATAGGTGAAGCAGAATCCGAAAGGACCACAATTAAATGTTTGAATTTTGACGGATTACTGGAAAAGCTGAAAGCATTGAAGAATGTTCTTTGCCGCAATAAGAAGATTGATGCTCATTTAGTAAACAACAACTCAAAGTGGAAGTAACAGGAGTCAACAACTATGCGTCTAACTTTAGGACGTTAAACAAAAGTGCTAGGTGGGAGACAACCCACCGTGGTAATGCTTTTCTAACCTTAACCTTTATCTAATTGTGCACATTTGCTTGATTAATCGCGATATAACTACTAGCATGATTAGATAGGCCTAGGGTTCTTCTTGTCATAAAAAGAAAAAGCGGGTATGCATACGTATCCGACTCTTGGATGGTACGCACCCATACGCACGGACACTACAAAAAACGCACCCATTACTGGCGGAATTACCGGCAGATTTTTTCATAATTTTGGCCGTTTTTGAAGTTACCATGGGATTTACCGGCGGATTTTTTCCGCCGGTAAAAATGGCGCCGGTAACACATTACCGGCGGAATTTTCCGTCGGTACAAGGTTTTGGGTGACGAACTTGGAGCCACCATTACGAGGGGAATTACCGGCGGATTTTTTCCGCCAGTAATGTTGGCGCCAATTTTTACTTTTCCCGCCACGTTACCGGCGGATTTTTCCCCCCATAAATCCCCCGGTAAGTATAACAGTTTTTTTAAAAAAATATTTTTTGGGAAAATTCTACCGGCGGAATCATACGCCGATAATTCCTCCGATAACAGAGGCAGAAATAAAAAATAATAAATAAATCCAAATAACTAAACAGAAGTTTAAAGAAGAGAATTAAGGTAAAGCCTTGAGGTCTTCAAAGATAACATTAAGATCAAAAGCTTACTTCAAATACAATCATAGCAATTCATCAAAACTGAAAAATTAGTAGAAAGTTTAATTGCTCTAAATGGAAGCATCAACCACAAGCTTAACTCTCAGTAATGTGGAAAATAGTAAGAACAAAGTCAGTAATGCTTATTTCAAAGGAAAAAAATATTAAAAGCCAATGACTATAGGAACAGGATAATTTATTTCAAAGTGTAGGCGTAACCAGCTTTCACTTTACCACAGTCCTTGCATCCCCATATTCCTACGGCCTTCCTCTTCACGGCATACTGCAAACACATAATCATCCATCAGAATTCAATCCCTTCAAAAATAGCCTCTTTTCTTTTAAATATTAATAATAACTAAATAAGTAAAAGCAAAGATCAAATATACTACCATAATCCAAATTGTGCTCGACACCCATGGCTACCGTGACTCTTTTTCCCAATTCGAGTATTTGGTCAACTACAACATGCTGCATATGTTTGTGTACTTTATCAGATAATACACAAGTTAACTCTAGGTATTTCACAGCTATATTAGTCTACCAAAATCTTGTCACAAATGATTTTATCTATAAAATATACTTGAGAATGAACAAGCATTACAACTTTCAGATTGAAATAAAAGAAAAGGAAAAGAACAGGTAAGAGATATAGGGAATGCTGTTACAATATTTTAATCATCTATCAATGTAATTTGCTTAGATTCCAATGTCCAAACTCCAAACAATTCAACAGGGAACATGAATGCATACGTGGATAAGGAACCTTTCGATAGAATGTAGGATAAGAGAAATGTTCTGAGGTGTACTAAGGAACCTTTGCAACAGTCAAAAATTGAATCCCCAATATGCGGTAAAAGCTATAAGTAAATATTATATTATTTTATTATATTATAATATTATACATTTTAGTATTTTACTTTAAATTAGCATTATTAGCAAGAGAAGAGCGAAAGCTATAAGCATTACAGTAGCTGCCTTTGTTCATTTGTATAGCTTGAAGTTTTGTTCTTTCTTCTACTGAGTCACGAAAATAGAGTAGTTTTGAGGCTTACCTTCTTGTTTTTACTACTGTTCCTAATTTATGAGTACAGTTAATGGAGATACATAATGGCATTGAGAGAGATAGAGCACTAACTTGTTGCCGAAAGAAGCATGCAACTTTGTGATGATGGCTTCCTCTTCGGTGGAGATGTTTCCTCTTTTGAGATCAGCTCTCAAATAGTTGATCCATCTCAATCTGCAACTCTTCCCACATCGTAGTAACCCTTCAAGAAATAGAAGAAATGCCAGCTAATAATTAAGAAGAGCCTCATGAAACACATACATTATTTATCAATTATCATCAGAGAATAGAGATATTGTACCAGCATTCTTTGGCAAAGACCTCCAAGAACCTTCTCCATTGGCACGAATGTAGTTTGTCAAGATTTGATCCTCCTCCTGTGTCCAGCGGCCTTTGTTGAGTCCCACCTTGTCACAACAGGGAGCCCTTCCCATATAGAAATAAAACCAATGAGATAGTCCTTTCTCAATCATTTTTACCAAATTCTACAATCGGTTTCAAATTGATATCGTCCTTGAGGAGAGAGTTATGCATCTTGGAAGCTAGTTCTAATTCTGCAGAATCCTATTTAAAAGACCAGTGAGCATAGCTCCTTCCAAGTTGCATATCTCACCCCCTAAAGCTTCAACCTGCTTGAAATTTGTGATAGACACACTAAACACGACAAGATTTCATTTCCAATTGTTTGCAACTCAAAATAATTTTAAATTTTGGATATGCATATCCAAAGATGCTGACAAGGAAAATAGGTTCTAGTTTTTCTGCATAGAAGTCCCAATTTTGGAAAATCATAACTCAGAAAACACAACCCAAACAAAACTGAAATTTTAAGACAATAAATTAGGTTGTACAATATTTCATTCAAAATTGGTTCTAGGCCAAATGCAATTTGGGGTGAGAGCAGAAAATAACTTGCTACTTCAACAAATAAAATCCTACAAAATCAGTTTTAATGCAAAGGAAGAACCTCACAATCCAAATTTCATTTTAACCACTTCCATATGTTCAAGCCAAGGTTATTGGTCCCTCTACCAATTGAAATTTGTCTCAAAGACTAAATGAACCTTATTGTCTCAAAGCCTCTAATATCACTAACCAATTTCAGCTACTCTTAATCATGATTCACGAAATCACAACCATAAAGTTATCAATTATCTTACGGCAGCAACAACCAATGACCTCATGCATTCCTCAAAAAGTAATCAACCAACATTACCTACTCGTTAATTATTATAGTAGCTACTAATCAAGCAACATGAATCAGCAAGGGAATATCCAATTTAGTGACTCACTCTCACATGCAAGCTACCCTTTAACTCGATTTCAAGATAATCATTTCATGCATTCATAATCACCAAATCCATCCACAATTCTAGCAAACAACAATGACATTTCATTCATGTATCCATCACATAGTTCTTCCCTCTGATTAACCGATTTCTTTTCCTCCAAAATTATAAATCAGGAAAAGAATCACGAACGGGTCAAAGTTATGCAATATCTTCAAAGAATTTCAATATAAGAACGAATTTTAATATCACTCATCAAGTTGAGAAGGAAGCATTTTCATAAAAAGTTAAGCAAATCTAGAATTCACAAATTCAAATAACATCCTATAAAAGAATTAGATAGTAATTTATACGAAACACACAAATGAATCTTCTAGATCATGCGTAAAATCTTGAAATTGGAAACCATAGAGTACAACACGAAGACAGAGGAGATTAAAGCATACATTCACAAAAGCAAAAACAAGTTAGAAGAACAGCGACGGTGAACCTTCTTATTTTTAAAAAAGAAGAACAACAGCAACATCGAAGGGTAGAAGAGAACCTTCAATACCTGGAGAGGTGGGAACCATCGACTGCACCCGGAGATGGAGATGACACCACGGATCTGGAGACGACACCACGGATCCTCGCTGCTGGACAACGGCCGGTGAGACACGGAGTGGGAGGCAGCTTCAAGGCGACTTCAAGGCGGCGATGGAGGTCGCGATGACTTCAATCTGCAGTGCGGGCGACTGCGGCAGCTTTTTCTCTGCAAAAGGGGCGGCGAGGACGGCGGAACAAGGCTGGGGCTGTGGGAGAGGGATTGGGGATGTGGGTGTTAGGGTTTACAGGCTCGAAGAAAATGAGGAAGGAAGAGATCTGTCGTGGTTAAGTGTTAGTGTTACGGGGGAATTTGGGGGGGGAAAATTCCGCCGGTAATTTGAATTCATTTAACAAAACGGCGCGTTTTAATTTTTTCATTACCGGCGGATTTTTCCACCCCAAAATCCCCCGGTAACGTTGTGGCAGAAAATAATAAATTTCGTTCCAAGAATTACCCGCGAATTTACTGGGGGATTTTAAAATCCGCCGGTAAAATTTCCTGAAAATTTAAAAGCGCTATTTTCCGCCGGTAATTCCCTATGAAAATCCGCCGGTAACCTCCGCCCCAAAATCCGCCGGTAATTCCGCCGGTAACGGGCGCATTTCTTGTAGTGGGAGGGTAGTCGTAAAGATGCCCGTATGCATCACCCTTTTCACTCACACTCCTCATTTTTTACTTCCTAAACTCCTAATCCCCCTTCTTAAGGTAAGATTTCTTTTCCTCTCTTTTATTATTTTTATTTTATTAGAATTAGTTTAGTTATGTTAGGTAGTTAGTTTAGGAGTAGTTAGTGTTAATGTTAGGTAGTTTAGGGTAGTTAGTAATGGCTAGAGGTAGGTTTAGATGACCCTTTTGCCTGCTTATATGCTCATTTTTGTGCTGTGTGTTTGATGGTAGAATTAAAGGGTTAATGCAGGTTGCTAGTTTTTGTGCACATAGTGTTAATATATTATATGCTAGTTAACTTAAATGATGCCATGTCTTTTTTTATAGGTTTTTATGTGTTCAATTACATGACTGATCAACATGTAATTTACATACATATATTTTATGCATGTGCATCATTGCCTGCTTTAATGAGTTTTTCTTTCATATTGTAATAATTATTCTAATAATAGTATACAAATTTTAACTCGATTATTACTCCATTTTCATGTTACTTGCAACCTTGTTAATTTTTTTTATATTATTAGAAATATAATTCTTAAATAAAACTCATTTCATATTTTTGTCTGCTAAATATGTTGCTTATAGATGGCTCCCAAGGGAAGAGCTAAAGTACATCAGCCTCCCACTCGCTTTTCACTACGACTGGCGGCTCCGAAAACCCGCCATCTAGGGACAAGGCCGGACCATCACGCACTGCGCCAATAAACGCTAAGCCCATAGAGATCAGCTATGATTCGGAATCTGAAGAGGTTCCGGAATATATTCCGGGAACAGGACAGTCAGATGATAAAGAAGTACCGGAATACATTCCAAAAGACTGGCCAGCAGAAAATCAGAAGAGAAGAAGAACCAGGGGCAGATCACGAGATGGACACCAGCCTAGACCCAGAAAAATCTGAGGATGAACCAGAAGAGGAAGAGGATCCAGAGGAAGAGGATCCAGAGGAGCTTGAAGAACAAGAAGAGGAAAATGAAATAGGAGAAGGGCAAGTAGAAGCCGTGGAACCAAGTGACGATGAGTACCAGGAATACTTCGCGGACTACTTCGAGCTTGCTCCACCTGCTAGCCCTGATAGCAGTGAGGATTCCACCCCTCTTGCAGACAATTAGAAGCCTCACTTCTCCCCTTTACACAGAGGACCGTGCAACTTTCAAGTGTGGAGAGGAGTATGACATGTCGGACGGCACAAGAATGAAAAAAGGGTCAAATTTTCAAAACTTTCTCTATGACCCTTACTATCTATTCCTATTTTAGAATATTCTCTGTAGATATCTGTTTACCTTCTTGCTAGTAGTAGTACTTGTTTATATTTGTCTAACTCTCTGCTTCATGCTATGATGTGAGTATTATTCTGCAAATATTAGGATTTCTTAAACTGTTGCTTTTTTTTGGGACCCCACCCATCAAAATTTTTGACAAAAATTCTTTCAAAAATTAACTTCACATTTTATAAAATCATCCAATCATAGATGAAGGGAAAGAACACACAAACCTAGAGAGCTTTCCAAACTGTGTGGTTCTCTAAACCACTTATTTTCTTTCATGTGTGTTAATTCCTTTCCTATGACTGTGATTTTTGACTTGCCTAATTCTCTATGTCTGTTGTTGTA
>JASCZI010272169.1:42548-56490 GCA_036250425.1 Stylosanthes scabra
ATGTATTCACATGATTAAGGCCTTCTTTTGTGTTAAGCCCACAAACCAAATAAAGCCTAACCCTTTACATTTTATTCCTTGCACCCGATCTTTGAGCCTTATATCCCTTTTGTTCTTAATTAGCACAATCTCAAGCCTCAAAAAGTGAAAAACCATGAACACAACCCTACTTGATCTTTGATTAATCTAGGATTTAGTGGTTGGTTTACTTTTTGAGAGAAGAAAAGGAAAGGATCGAGGAAAAATTCTCTCGAGTGGATAAAAAAAGGGGAGTTTCAGGAAATACCAAAGGTATTTGGGGGCACATGTATGCATGAAAAACAAATCAAGGAACTTGCACAAAAATAAAAATGAATGACGAGGAAAAGAAGAAAAATACAAAAGAAAAGTTTCGAAAGAAAACCTTGTCATTCCAAGTAGCAAAGCTACAGAAAATAGAAAATAAGTGCATTTTCTGTTCAAAGAAAAGAGGAATGCATATCATGTAACATCATGGGCTTTGGGAAAAAGAGTGAAGAACATTTGGGTAGGTGCATTTTAGATTAATCAAAGCATTCAAGTTTCAGCTCACCTTACCAAAAATCTAACTTCCGAACCTTCACCTTGGCCCTGTTACAACCTCCGAAAGACCTTTTGATGATTACACAGGTATATGCAATAACATTGATTGATGAGATGAAGGGCAAGTCAAGGAAAGCAGGAATTGGATGGGAACCAAGAGCCTTTCTTACCCGATACACTAAATTGAATGAGCGTAAACACGACCGGGTGAGGTTCTTATTCCTCGACTCTATGACTTGTGATCTTTTATACTGTGTAATTCAATTATCTTTTTCGAGCTTAAACGTTTTGTGGGGTTAGCATTTGCTGTAATGCTCTTTGCCTGTCTCTTTTGCACAGTTTCTGATTTCCTTCTATTTTCTGTAGATTTATTCTCAACATAGCTTTGGGAAGTTTTGCTCTATTTCTGATTTAATTGGGCATGAGGACATGCCAAAGTTTAAGTGTGGGGAGGTTGATAAACCCCATTTCGATGGGTTATTTCATATCATAAATTGACTAATTATCAGCCTCTTACTACTTAAATATATGAGAAACAAGCATGTTTTGCATTTTATCATTCCTTAGGGGCTGTAAATGTAATTACTTGCTATTTTAGCCAAATTCTACTATGTTTTAAACTGTTTCCCGTTCCGCACGATGCCCTTGTGTGTGCGTTCAAGTGTTTCAGAATTTAGCGAGCAAAGTTCGGAGTGGAAGTGGCTAAAGAGAGCGCGAGAAACGAGAAGATCGCAAAGAAAAACTTGAAAGTCAAATCCAGAGCCTATGCGTACGCACCAAAGGAGCCTGTGCGTACGCATTGACATGCCTTGGGCGTCACGTCCTAGCTGGAACCAGACCCTATGCGTACGCACCTAAAGGGTCTATACGTACGCATCAGTGGCCAGATTTGTGCCTATAAATAGAGGAAGCCTTCACTATTTTTGGAGAGCCCTTTCCACCATTTCTTAGTATAGTTTAGGGTTCCATTAGGTTTCTTTTGTCCATTTTACTAGCCAAATAATTTACTGCTTTAATTTATTATTTTTGCATACTGTTACTCTGTCAATTTCAATTTCGAATTATTCAATATTACTGCCGTTACTCTGCACGTTTTTCATTATGTCTTATTGTTATGCTTCCCGTTTTAATTCTGCAATTATGATTTCCGCAAGTAGTGAGTAGTGACCATAGTGACTCGGCTATGGGGTGAAATGTGCGAATGATCTTAGCTGCCGATCCCTAAGGGCAACGGATGGGAGGAATGGAATTAACTTCGATGCTGTTAACACTACGCCCCTGCCAACAGTGGAGACACCTTAAATGAGACAGACTCAATTCGGTGCAAAGTGCACTACTGGTGAGTTCTTCCTGGTGACGCGGGATTTACTCGAGTTCTGTTGAGACTTAGGTCCCCTGCTGTTGTGTATGCCTAGGACATTCGGATAAGGGTTAACTTCGCCACCCTGTGGTGGTTGGTTTCCTTTAAGTGACAGTCCATCCAATCTGGGATCGGCAGTGCTCATAGGGATGTATATTATTTCAACCCATAGCCGAGCACTCTTTAATTCATTGCTGTTTTAATCTGTTTTCTTGCGCTCTGTTCTCAACAAAAACTGCAGCCAACCCCGATATTTTCTCAATCAAAAGCAAACCTCTGTTTCTGCTTCCTAGGGAGAACGACCCGAGTCTAATACTCAGTATTTTCAAACTTGGTTGCACCTCTGTGACACCCTTTCTTAAACTAAATTTGGCGCGGTTCCCTTGACATTGGTCCGGAGATATCTGCAACGAAAATCTGTTTTTCTGGACCGGCCTCAGGCCCGCCGTTAATCACCATTCAAGAAGTTCAGCCCAATCTCAAGATCAACAGCATTGGCATCAAGCCAAAACATCCTCCTATACTTATGAACCCTAGACTTGCCAATAACTTCACCAAATCCCCAAAATTCACATCATGATCATCCATATCTTCAAGCTTCTCGACCCTACCCCCTTCGTACACAAGATCACCATCATCATTCCTAACCAAATTTCCACCCACATGAAACACTGGAACCACGTATATTGTGGTCACCTGCAGCAGAAGTAAAAAGCGAAAAGAAAATAAAAATCAAACAATGACACCACAAACAGAGCAACAGAAACAACGATTGCAAGCACCCATAGCATATACATTCACATGACTCACACAAACCATACATGCAACAACAAAGAAACATACACTAGTGATACCAACAACAGAAAGCACTAGCATAGAGGGTGAACCTACCTTTACCTCTTTCTACGGCCTCGTTCTACAACCTCCAGCGTAGACGACGATCAGAGCTTCCGAGACGAGGAAGAAGACTTCTTGGAGACGTTTCGCTTTCTTGAGAGAGAACAAGTGTGAACACTTGTTGTATTTAGGGCAAAATGTAATTTGTGAAAAGGAATAAGGATTTATATGGAATAGAAGGAAGATAACCCAAGTCTCTCATAAGTGTAGGTAGATACCGTAATGGACACGTGGATTCCGTTAGTTCCACATAAGCAGATCCTGTCAAGCCTTGGCTCCCCAAACGAATGGAAGGGTGTGGTTGTATGCTGTTATAATAGGTGAGGGACCATTTCGAGTTTTCTAGTCCAAGGGGATACTTTTGTACAAAAAAATAATTCTCAGGGACATATATGTCATTTTCCCTTATTCAATTTCAACTTGTTGTTGGGCTAGTTTTATTGTTGTTACTTTATTCAATTTCAAGTAGAAGCAGTGCCGGTGTATCTATTTATTTATTTTTATAAAAAAAAAAGTAGAAGCAATGTGTATCTTAACCCGTTTTAAAAAAAACTACAAAGAAAAAAATATAACTTATTATAAAAGACAATAAAATAGATAATTTACTATTAATTTTGTTTATTGTATAATAATATTAATGTTTCAACAATTTGAAAATTAACTCTAAACGTTTTATCTATTTTATAAATATATTATAAATACATTGAAAATTTTAGAGTTGATTATTCTGTTAGTTCTTGTAATTTTAATAAATTTTTAATTAAATTTTTATATATTTTTTTAATGAGTTTTTGTATTATTTTTAAATTTGTAATTAATTTTCTATTAACAATAAACGTTAAAAAATATATTTATAAAATATGAATTTTACATTATTCTCATATCATGTAGTTTGCGTAAGGTTATACTTATCTGAATATATTTTTCTTTCAAATTTCTCATTTATATTCTTCTAAAATATTCTTAACTTGCTTGAATCAAAGTCACTTATATTCAGAAAGTTCAAAGTATGTTAAAATATAAGGAGAATGTTATTTTGTCATTCTAAAATAGAGAGATGTCGTGTTTAGGGATTTAGCCATTAGTTGTTGTAATATCTTCAATTAAAAATAATATATTTCGTTAATTCTAACATTTTTATCACGACAATAACCTAATTACAAAATTAAAAACAGTATAGGGACTTAATTGGAAAAAAAAACTATATGAATCTAATTAAAAATTTGGTGAAACTATAGGTATTAATAGAATAATTAAACCAAAAATTTATGAGTTAAAAACCAATTTTACCCTTAAAATTTTCAAAAGCTGACTAATATGAACTCGAATTTTATTTACGACAAAAATACATTCCAATTATTTAAAAGCATGACAATAGTGTCCAATTTTTTATATTTTATTACGTTTGATATGTGATAAAAATGTGTTTTTGTTAGGTTTTAAAAAATTGATGAGCTTTTTGTGGTTAAAAAAATTAAGGGTATTTTTATAAAGTTATAAAAATTTCAGGAATAATTTGGGTGAATAGCTCTAAATTTATCAAGTAGTTTTAGTGTATTTGATAATAATATTTTTTTAAAAAAATAATAAATAGCATAAATAATGCTCGAGATTTCACAAATTGCATTCTCCTTATTTATGGTTTAACCTTGATTAATAGTCTAATGGGATATTATCACGTTAACTAAAAATAAAAAAATATTATGAATTCAAAATATTAAAATAATTAAACACTAAATTAACCATATATATCCTATACATCCTTTAATTCTTTGGTTTTCCGTCCCCCTTTGAAGAAGCTGATGTCGCTCAGTGCTTCAACAATCTTGGCGAGAGCACGAAAGTCTTTAATTCTTTGGTTTTACGTCACCCTTTAAAGCAGCTGCTGTCCCTCAGTGCTTCAACGGCCTTGGCGGGAGCACGAAATCTTTGGTTCCCACCTGATAGCTTTCGATGTTATCCCCTCCTAATGTGCTTTGGTGGTGAGGTTTTGGTGCTTTGCGTTGGAGCTGAAGATGCTGATTTCTTTCTTTTTTTCGTGCTATAAGAAGCGGCTCATGGGCCTTCGTCTTCGTTGTGGGTGAATTTAATTGCTGCCAATCATGGTGAGTTACTCTACCTATTTCATGTTGCCTGTTGCGTTGTCTTGATGTCTAATTTCTTCATCGCATTCGATGTGTCTATCGTCTCCGTTTTCCCCTTGGCACAGCCTTCAGTTAGGGTTTCCGTTCCGAGTTCAGCTGCGGCTGCAGAGCGCCGTTCGTTCGTTCTCAACCTGCCGAGGAATGCGATTAGTCGTTGACATGCCTATTTATACTTTGCAAGTCCTTCCTTCCTCGTTCTAATTTAGTGTTGCTGTCATGCCGCACCGTTACTATACTCGTTACCAGCGTCGCCTTGGAGATCGCCTTATTTTTGTTGACCAGAATGGTCGAACTCACCACATGACCCTCCACAAAGGGCGCTTCTCTGGGACTATTATAATCTAACTAAACATTGTACTTGCTTACTCTATGCAAGTCGAAAGGGTCTATTAAGTTCTGTTTCTGCTGCTGATTTTTTTTTATTGCATTGCTTACGGGTTGCTACCTACTTGATGCTGCGAGGCTTCACAATGATGAAATTTAACTGATGCATCGCATGAGAAGTGAACTATAAACATCTAATATAGCGGCCCTTTATGTGGAAGGTAATGTTTTATAATTGTGCAAAAGATTTAGCCATTGATCATCTCTAGAAAATCCTTGCTTTTCAAGTCTCTTGTGTGTATCAAACAAACTTTAATATATATACACCTCAAAGTTTCAGTTTTTATTTTTATTTTTGCAGATATGTTGTTCAACGACTACCACAGTCAGTACCAACTCAACCGCCGGAGCTATGAGTTTTTTTTTTTTTTTAATTAAAAAATGCTGAGTTAGTTATATGAATATTTGTGTTTATGTTGGGTTTTGGTCTAATGGATGTTAGTATGTAGCTTGTGTGAATAATGTTCATGAAATGAATGAGCTGGTTTGAACTAAATGGAGAGTTTCAGTTTTGAGGTTTTGTAATTTGATCATCTCTATTTATCTTGACTGAAAAATGCTGTTATTATTTTTTATTTTTGAAATTTTCAATCATTGATAATTATATATTACTGCTTTTTTATTCCTTCAATGCTTAAGTATTGAACAAAACATTTTGTTTTGTCGACATTTTGAGTGAAATCTATACCCATATATGTTGAGAATTGTGGTGGGAAATTTTTTTTCTTCTAGAATTTGAACTCAAGACCATTGGTTTAAATCTTGGTGTGAATGATATTTATGTGTAATGTACGTACAATATAGGCCTTATTTTTGCTCTTGCAATTTTCTTTTTCGACTAATAGTACAGTTTCATCTCAGTGCTCTCTTGGTGTGTACAAGATTTGAGTTCGTCATCAACTCATCATTCCTTACCCTACCTTCAACTGGTTTTGTGGGAACTTATAATAGAAGTGCTTTGTTATCATCAATCTTCTATGTTACTATAAAAGGGATCTCATATATATATATATATATATATATTGTGTGCTCATTCAGTTTCTCTATGTTGTGTCTTGCGGGAAGCTCAAAAAAACTCATAGCCTTCATAAAAGAGATGTTGTGCTCCGCGAAGAGGTAATACTTTGATTCAACTCTATTGATTCTTTTTATATAGTTAATAATAGCATTTTAAAATGTTTATCTAAGCACAATGTTGAAAGGTGCTGTTTACAGCGAAATATCATTTTTAAGTATTATTTTTTAAAAATTGTTTGTCTAAGCTTATAATTGAGATAAATTTTGACGTTTATCATCTTAATTCACTAGAATTGAATTATTTTGTTGTGTTTTTATCAGGTGCATTCTCAAGAGAAGAAGGTGTCTCACACCAAGAACACCAGGAAATTTATGGCAAGCCAAAGAATGAAGAGGATTTTCTTTTGGGGTGTTAATTTGAATCTTTTCTTTTCTATATTTTGCTTTTGAGTAGTTTGTCAGAGAGCTGTTAATAAAGAAGTTGACTCATAATTTCTTTTCAGAAATAATTTGTGATGGCATGCACTCAATCAAAATATGAGGTGTGCTATTTTTAAGTTGTTTGCAAAAACTGATCTTTAATAATTTGTTCATATAAACTTTTATTTAATGCTTAGCAACTGATTTTTCCTTACTTAGCTTTGTGATTATGGTTTTGGATTAGTGAATACCATTTTCTCATAAGGGAAAGCCACATCCCCTAATCATTAAAATTGAGTAGTTTTCTTTTCTAATAGGTTTAGTTATTGCCAACCAAAATTATCTAAAC
Organism: Stylosanthes scabra; assembly: GCA_036250425.1. Lineage (NCBI taxonomy): Eukaryota > Viridiplantae > Streptophyta > Magnoliopsida > Fabales > Fabaceae > Stylosanthes > Stylosanthes scabra. The sequence goes on from JASCZI010272169.1 coordinate 49,681, forward strand.
ATAATAAAGTAGATGTTAAAAATTTTTATGGCACTCAAGAATAAATTGATGGTTTTTTATTCTTTGAAGTTCAAATACTACTATTTTTTTATTAGATAAAAATAAATGAGTCAAAATTGAACCTCCAATCCAATTATACAATAAAAATAAGTATTTTATTAATAAATAGTACCTCCATTAAGAAATAGTTTCCCACTTTTGAAATTTTATTCCTTTGCCATCTTACAATATTCATATATAGGTGTCAGAGAGGCAATTCTAACAAAATTGCAAGTTTGTTTTTTGTATGATGTCTTTGCCTCTTAGTTGTACAATACTTTGTTTTTTTATATGTTATGTGATGATTTTGAAAATTGCATTTCCTTTTAGGTGTAACTTGATATTGTTCAAGCTGGTTGGGTATGTATTCCAATAATTTCCAATTAATGGACTATTTTGAGCTTCGTATGGCTCTTGTGGGTTAAGTGTGGCGAGATGGTTTTAAATTCCAAATATATAAAATAGATGAGTCACAGAAAAGAAGGGAGCCCATATTCTGATGTCAATAGTGGTTTTGGACTGCTTGGTGTTTTGACAGATGGCTTTGGTAGCATGTTGGAGATGTGAAGTTATATAATCTTGATTGAATTGTGTTTGAATATTCTTATACATGGCAGAGAATTTGCTTGCTTTTTTATTCTTTTATTACTGGTGTTAGTTTTTGGGAACTTTGAAACCAATTTATTGGAGATTAAAAAAAAATTACACATGACAAGTATATTTCCAAAGGAGTTAGGACTTTAACATTAAGTTGTGCAATGCATGTATATACGGGGAATGATGTCTTCATGAGATAGTGTTGGTTGGAGAAAGACTCATGGATGTGGGATCCCCATGCCTCATTCTTGTGATGTTTTGTTTGAATTGGAAAGAGCTTTGTGATATATGATCATGCCTTGTATGAGGTAGTGGGTAGTTAAGGAGTTGTTTATTTTTTATATATAATTTTAACATGTTGTGGTTAGTTAATTTTTTGGTCATGTCTAATTAATTTGATAGAGAAAAAGTGTATTAATAATTGAGTTTGTAACATTGAAGTGATTTGTTATAAGTATTTATTTGATCTTAGCAACCTTTTAAGGTATATATTTGGCATGTTCTGATATAAATACTAAGGGGTCCGTAATATTAGTATTTAACATTATTCATAGTTTTCATCATATTGTTGTCAGCATATCAGGATGTTATAACTGTGATTTTTCTCTTGACTGACTCACTCTGTACATGAAAAGCAAAACTACCTAATAAAAGATAATTTAGATGTAGAGATAATTAATAGAAGTGCTTTGTTATCACCTCAAAGCAATTAAGTATTTTTTTCCTGTTTTTTTTTTTTTTTCTTAATTTCCTTCAACAATTTAGAGCATGAAGGCTTCAAATTTTTAGTTTGCTAAAATGCTTGAGGGTTATGAGCGGATGAGCAGAAATCCAAAGCCTGAAGATTTTAGTTCAAAATAAGAGGTTTTAATGAATTCAAAATGAGAAATAACTATTTTGTAAATGTAATAAAAGGCTGAGACCTTTTGTAACTTTTTTACATAGGTCCTTAACCAAATCTTACTTTTTGTGAACTTCATGTTAGATACTAAAGTGACCATAAGGCATGAAGTAGTGACTAGCGTTTTGGAATTTTTATTTTCTTCTGTAACTTTATTTTGTATAATTTTTTCTCAGAAAATCCAACTATATATATATATATATATAAAAGTAAAGCTATTAGCTTTAAATGTTTAGATAATTTTATTTTAAGACAAAAAATTATTTTAATCATCTAAATATATAAATAATTATTCAATAAAAATTATAAAAAAACACAATAATAGTATAAATTATATTATATAGATACAAATTAATGAATTAAATTATATTGAAATCAATATATTATCATTGTATTAGTAAATTAATAAAGTATTTTTTAATTGTTAATAAAAAAAATTTAGTTTTAGTTTTTATATAAATATAAAAATTATTTAACTTATTTTTAATGTGTATTTTTATATTTCAATATGTATCTTAATTAATAATTAATTTAATAACTAATTTTTATGTATACACAATAACATAATTGATCATCTAAGTGATTCTATTAAAGTTCTCAAAATATTAAATTATAATAATTTATTTATTATATTAACTTATATAATTATTTTTTGGTGATAATACATTACATTTACCAATTGAGAACTTATTTCCATTCAATTAGATTTTAACACAACAAAGTTTATTTTTCCACAATATGCAAGCTACAGCCCACAAGCCAGGAAGGTTCTCTCTAAACTGGTCTTTTGTGTAAAATCATCCCTACAACAAGGGTTATTTTAATTCTTTCAACAAAAGAAAGTATGTTTTGGTTTATATTTTACTTAATCATTGATGATGTTCTCACTTGAGTATCGGAGAGGTTTTGCAAGTATCTCCACTATGGTATTTTTCCTCTGGGATGCTCTTTATATTTGCCTTGGAAGGGACCAAGTAAGCTCTCAGGATGAATTCTTCCTCGTCAAAAATCATACTGGCGAGAACACCCTCTAAAGTAAATGAGCCAAATAGATTTTGTAGTTAACTCCATAGTCCACCCTAAGAAAAACTTTATTCTTGACCACGTAATAGCATGTAGCAGACACGTGTCACACAAAGCCGAGCAGTGATGAATCTAGCAGTGAGCTTTTCACCTTCAACGCTCACTCTATTTCGCACAACCACGTTTTCCATCACTTCCTCCGCCAGCACCATTCCGTTACCTTTGCGTCCGCCCATGGATCAGACTCCCAAGCGAGTTGTCGTCTGCGGCGGTGGAGTCATAGGCGTCTGCACCGCCTACTTCCTCGCCAAGAAGGGCGCCGCCGTCACTCTCATCGAGAAATCCGAAGTAGCGTGCGCCGCCTCCGGAAAAGCTGGCGGATTCCTCGCCCTCGATTGGTGCGACGGAGGACCAGTCGAATCACTCGCCCGCGCTAGCTTCAATCTCCACCGTTCACTCTCCGCCGAGCTCAACGGTCCCCAATCCTACGGTTACAGACCCCTAACTACTCTCAGCCTCACCGTAACAGAATCAGATACCAACCCTCCCTCTTCTTCTTCCACCACTTCCAAACCCTCAACTGTTCCCTCATGGATCGACGGACCAATTCGGAGTCCAAGAACGATTGGAACCCTCGAAACGACGGCGCAGGTGCACCCGCAACTGTTCACGCGCACGCTAATCGCTAAGGCAGTTGAGGACCATGGGGCTCAGGTTGTTACTGGGAAGTTGGAACGGTTAGAGTTAGTTGGGGACCGAGTTGGATCGGTTGTTGTTGAAGGGGGACGAGTTATTGAATGTGACTCGGTGGTTTTGGCGTTGGGTCCCTGGTCTGGGAAATTGGAGGTTTTGTCTTCGTTGTTTAGAGTTTATGGTCTCAAGGCACATAGCATTGTTTTGGAGCCTAGAGAACCCAATTCCATAACCCCGCATGCACTATTTCTTAGTTATTATCCTTCTAGAGGAGGAAAAGCTATTGACCCAGAAGTGTACCCTCGCCCCACAGGTATGCCCTTATTTCTAATTGGTGTACACAAAAAATGACAAAATCTGTCGTTCATAGAAAGTACTAATATATACAAATACAAATTGTGTTTTATTTGTTGGCTAATTGAGTTTGAAATATCTCTGTTGGCTTTGGCGTAGTTGTCAAGTATAGTTCTTACAATGAGTTGTTTACAATTTACATAGCTTTTCTCTGTTGACTACTTAGCAACTAGAAAGAAATACTTCACAAAACAACCCTGTTTGATTACAAGGCTTAATTCAGCTGCAAGATGGAGTAACAGAAATAGCAACATGCACGGGTCTACCGATAATCTTGACCCATCAACCTCTTGTTCACACCTGCAAAACAAGAAGAAATTGGCATCAAGATGAAACAGGGAGAAAGAAGAGCTTCCAATTCTGTAGTCGAATAAGAATACGAGAGTTTATGACAAGCTTGACCCTGATCTTTGATGCTGGCCCCTTTTATAATCCCTTGTATATAAGGCATTATAGCCCCATTGGGCATTTTACATTGATATTGCCTCCCCTTTTTTGTTTTCTCACTCTCACCATCATAAAAACCTGTTTAGTACTTATTAGTAGTTAGCTGACACATTATATAGTTTGGCTGATATAGATTGTTAGGATACTCAATACTTGGCAATCTCACACATTGTTAGGATACTCTATAATGTTAGAAGCCTAAACCTTGGTAGAGTTTATTCATTAACTGAATCAAGCGGTAAAGTTTATACACAACAGAATTATGTAGTTACTACTAACTAATAACTAATTGTATTTGCACAGTTACTTAATTATGTAATATTATAAAATATAGTTTATATGAGAATATTTCATGATCCTAGGTTTTGTTTTGCTTCAGGGGAGGTGTATGTCTGTGGGATGTCAGCGGAGGAAGAGGTACCAGAAAACCCTGACGAGATTAGGGGTAAGGAGGAGTCAATTGCGATGCTGAAGAGGGTCGCGAAGACGGTGTCAAGCCATCTTGGTGAAGGAGGGGCCCGTGTGAAGGCAGAGCAAGCGTGCTTCTTGCCATGCACCGATGATGGCGTGCCAGTGATTGGGGAGGTTCCAGGGGTGAAGGGTTGCTTTGTGGCAACAGGGCACAGTTGCTGGGGTATTTTGAATGGACCTGCCACTGGTGCTGCCATGGCGGAGCTTGTAATTGATGGGCATTCCACAATCATTGATCTTAAACACTTTAGTCCAGCTAGATTTCTTGGACGAAGGAAGGTGTAGTTTTGTAAAGATCATTTGTGCAATTGTGCGTGACAATTAAAGCTCCTGTTTCTTCCTCAACTCATTTAGGCATTCTACATATTCACATCACTGTTTTTGTGATTGATTCTTTAGTTTGCAACCTTGCAATAAGGCAATGTATCCATGTGCCTGATGTAAGATCATTTTTAAGAACGTAGTAGTGTGAGGGGAAAAACTAATAACACCAAGAGGCAACTTAGAGGAACATGAAACTATTCATGAACATAGATCCTGGTATGTTTTATGTACAAATGAAGGGAAATGAAGAATTAAGGTGTATCATGCGGTTAGTAGCATTTCAGTTGTGGCTGAATTAGAAAATGCAGACGGTAAACTCCTTTGTATTATCAATTTGGTACAAAGTCTGATTACACTTTTCCACTGATGTTATTTGAAAAATATAAAACAGTTGTCTATTAACAGTTAACACTTAACACTACTATATTAGGAATGAGTAAACAAGAATGTGTAATAAAAAAATTTAAAAAAAAAAAGCTTAATTTGGATATTTGTTAATAAGCAACTTTTTTTTTTAAAAAAAAAATTACACTAAAGAAAATTTGCCATTGTTTCTGTATGTTCAAATTTCCAATTAGTTAATTGTAGGTTTGCAACTCAGGAGGCATTTTTCTTTATGTTTCTTGGGTGCACTAGATAAAAGTTCACTAATTCACTTATGTTTTTTATATATGAAAATTTTAGTCTTGACCTTTTGTTGGTGTTTCTTGAGAAGTATAACAAACTTTATGGCTTAAAAATGGTCTCTGGAAAAATCTGTATTTATTAATTTCGGTAACTGTTAGGTGTACATTTATTTTATATAACCAAATTCAATCAAGTCATTTATTTCTGTATTAAATAAAAAATATTTTAATATCAAATAACAAAAAAAAAAATAGCATAAAAATAAGCTTTTATTTGATATCGAAATAATCTTCTATTTTGTATAAAATAAATGATTTGGTTGAATTTAGTTTGACAAAATAGGTGTTCACCTAAAATTATTGTAATTTTAAATCTAATTATGGGAAAACAAAATTGTATAATATAAAATGGTATAATTTTTTAGTAATATTAAGAGAGTAAATTTGCAGTTAAAAACAAAGTATATCACTTTTCGGGTAAATAGACAAGAATTAAGAGGGTGAGTTTTAGCATGAGGCTCATTTTAGGAGCCTCAATGGGAGGCTCGTACTTTATGCATTGTTGTAAGTTGCATTTGTTTGATACATGTTAATGGTTAGTAATGTACGACATCACCTTATAATTTGATAATGGTTTAAAAGGTGATTTCAGTATTTCTTCTTTAGACCCCCTCTTGTGTCCCCTTTAGAAATATGAATTTTGGAGGGTGTGGGCCGTCTAGAGCTTTATGCTTGGTCCGTTTTGACAATAGGTGGGTCTTATTAAAAAAGATTTGGACGCACCCAGGTCCAAATTCTAGGTGGATATTTGATTACTCCAATTTCAAATATATATTCTTCGTTTGGGATTGCGTAATTATCCTTGCTAAATATGTTAAATAGTGTTATAGAATTAAAGCTATAATAGAGAGAACAATAGAAAAGTAAGAGAGAGAACTATAGAGAGAAAGAATATGAAATTCTTATTGATTTCTGGATATGAAAAATTTATGAAATCATAGCCCTATTTATAGTAAAAGATTTACTATTACATGAAAAGGAATGAACGGCTATGATTCATTTACTATGCAACATAGTAACTTGATTAGGAATGGACGGCCATGATTTATTGGGTTACTATACGGCATAGTGCCGTATAGTGATTGGTGGCCGCAGCCCCAATCATTCACAACACTCCCCCTTGGACGTCCATTACGGATATGCCTCATTAAAAACCTCGTCAAAAAAATTCCTGTGGGACAAAAACCTGACTGAGGGAAAAAGAGTACGATATCCTGTATGATGAGCACTGCCTCGTTAAAAACCTTGTCTGGAAAAACCCTGTGGGATAAAAAC
>JASCZI010272171.1:0-15519 GCA_036250425.1 Stylosanthes scabra
CGCCTAAGTGTAGTCTGCTTACTTAGGCGTGGGTTGGGTTTGAGCAGCACGCATATGCGTGCTCTTCCACGCATATGCGTGGAACTCTGCTCTGATTTGCTGCCAATTTCCGTTTCTTGATCTGCAAGCTTCCTTTCTTCAATTTTTCCTATAAAAACCATAAAAATGCATCAAAGTACCATGCCTATAACATAATTACAATTATAATATATTTTTGGCTGCTTTTAATGAATTATTGCATAAATATCACAAAGAATTGAGTATGATTTATCCTAGAAAACCTCTAAAGATGCTCATGCATCAGGAAACTGCCAAAAAGTTTAAAAAATTATGTTAAAAAGTAGATTGAGCCAATCTAACTTGGCGGGTGATGAGGAGGTTTTTGATGATAAATTTCATGCTAAAAAGGATGCCCTCATCAATACTTTTTCACACAATTACTAGTGAATAATCATGTTTTCTATCTTTTGCTAGAAAGTGCTCATAAATGATTACATGTTAAATTAGCCTTCAATATGCATATAAATTGCTAAATCTTCTCCCCCTTGGTGCAATGATATGTTTGCTAGTATATTTCAGATTTATAGGGGTTGAGAAAAGCATGAGAAAGGCTTAGAAGAACATTGGAAGCTAGAATGGTTTAGAGAAAGCAAGCAAAAGCAGAGATTTCACAAAGAAGGAAGAATGCGTAGCATGGAAAAGGAGCTATAGTCATCGGATTGAAGCAAACTCAGACTCTTTGGAAATATAAATTCAATATCTACAACATTCATGTTGAAGACTTTGGTTCTAAGCGATTCTATGACGAATTCGCGTCCGAAGATCGGTGCTCAGAATTTCCCTGAATCTGTCAACCCTGACCTCTTGTCACTAATTTAATCATAACTTGAGCTACAGAGGTCCAAATGACTTGGTTTCAAAGCCGTTGGAAAGCTAACATCCAGAGCTTCGGAACGGTATATATATATATATATATATATATATATATATATATATAAAAACCAGAAGGACTGCGCACGATTGGAGCCAATATTAGCGTTTTTTTTTGGGCACCAAGTTAACGTAATTGGGCATCAAGCTTACTTTACTTGGGCACCAAGTTTTCTTGGGAATCAAGCAAAATGAGGGTCAAAGAGGGAATTTCAAGCCAAGATTGAAGCCTATAAATAGGAGGAGGCTACCACAACTCATCACCACCCTTGAGAGACCCCTTTTGGGGCTCATTAGCTTAGGATAGTTTCTAGAATAGTTTTTAGAGAGTTTTTGGGAAGAATTCAATTTCTCCCATTTTCTCTTAGTTTCTTCTTCTTTGTTCTTCATCTCTAGGAACCCCATCACCATCCAAACTCTTCTTTTACTACTTGTTTTGTGTTTGATTTGTGGGTATTTGCTCTCTTTAATTCAAGTATTTCTAGTTCTTCATCTTATTTCTCATCTTTATAGCTTTCTTAGTTGTTAAGTTTATGTTCTTGCTTTATTTTATTTTATGATCTATTGCTTCTAGTAGTTGTAGTTGTTGATTATCTTGCTCTTCTACTCTATTGATCATCTTGCTTATTTAATTTCATAGCTATAATCATGCCTTTACTTCATGCCCACCAAGTGTTTGATAAAATGTTTGGTTTAGTTTTAGAATAGTGTTCTTGTGCTTTGGTCATGGGTTGAGGTGTGGATGATCTTAGCCACTAATCCCTAAGGATAAGAATGGGTTAAGGCCTGAAATTAAAACTGTTCTGATGACGCTATGCCAATGGCAATAACGGGAGAACCTTAAATGAGACAGACTCAATTAGGTGCAAAAATCACCATGGTGAGTTCTTCCCAGTGACGCGGGATTTACTCGAGTTCTGTTGAGACTTTGGTTCTACATTATTGTGTACGCATAGGATGTTCGGAACGGGGTTAGTTCCCCCCATTCGACCGTTTGACAGAATGGGCTTTGTGCCTTACGTGACAACCATTCATAATTGGGATTAGTGGTGATCATAGGGACACATTATACCTCAATCCAAGACCAAGCACCCTTTTTATCAGTTTTCTCTCAATCTCTCTTTTGCACTCTATTCACACACACACACAATTGCAACCCCCATATCTTTAACAACCAAAGTTGGCCCATGCGTTAACTCGTTGGGAGAACGACCCGAGCCCGTACTCGGTATTTTTAAATCTGGTTGCAAGCTCTTGTGACACTCTTTGTTGACAAGAACGTTCTTAGCTCGCATACATAACCTATTTGGGTTCCCCTACAACGATTCCTTCTTGTTTTCAAAAGAAAGGGAACTCCGAATTAAACTTGTTTGTGACGCCTAGAACGGCTCTATCAGCGAGTGCCTCTAATTTGAATGGATGCTTTGCCGAAAATTTTGATAAGACATAAAAAGTTAATTAATCATAGCATGTTTAATTAGGATTGTGTTTGATGGATGCCGTCAGCCCGAGTCATCGTTTGTGGGTGTATGATAGGTTTTACGGTGATCGAGGGGGGAATAAAGCCTGAGTTCTTTATTGGGGTTCTTTAAATAGAGCCACATGTTATCCAATGTACCTCGTAAATGGATACAGATTCCATTCATTGGTTCATTCAGTTGGGAAAAAAACAAACAACACCGGTGTGTGGGTGAGAGGAGATTCTGGAGGTGGTGAGAGTGACTGGTACGGTGTGTTACATAATATTTTACATGTCAAGTTCTTTTGCGGCAGAAGTTATAATGTGTGTATGTTTAAATGTGAATGGTTTGACCAAAGTAGGCAAGGAACACGTAAGCATAAGGATTACAACATCACAGAGGTTAATACTAGTCGAAAGTATAGGCATTACGATCCCTTTATTCTTCCTCAAAATGCACGATAAGTATACTATTTGCCTTATCCGGGCAGTTGTAAGTCCAACTGGGTGGTAGTTGTTAAAACAAAATCGAGGGGAAGGTTAGAAACTGAGTTACCGGAAACTTCAGAGCCTTTCCAAGTTGACGTGCCACACCCAGCAAGACCGGTTCCGGAAACACAACCTCCAGATACACTAATAAACCCCCTCGTTGCCGACGATGTGGTTTTAATACAACTTAATAACTGGATGGTTGAGGATGAGGAAAATGAAGAACCCAATGGAGATACAAAAGAGGAAGAATTCATAGATGACGAAGTTAGTTCATCGGAACCTGAGGAGGAACCAATACTTCCCAATTCGGATTAAGTTTAACACTTATTACTGCAGTAACTTGAAACCGGTATCGTAAACTAATTATTGTGTTGAATATTACTTTATTAGTGTTTTGTAATTATTTTTTAAACATTCATATTGTATTATCATCATACGTTGTTCTAACATATTTAAATGTAATTTTATTGTAGGAATACATGTCCGGATGAGGTAGTAGAGGATCTTCACAGTCGTCCCGCGATCGCGGTCGAGGTAGAGGGAGAGCGGCTCTTAGCTCAAAGCATGCTTTGTCACCCTCCCCTACTACGTCCACACCCGGTACTTCACAGGTTGCTCCTACCATCCCTCCCGCCATAGCTGTACCTTCTCCACAGCCCGCTGCAACTGATGCCCAGCAAGTAGATGCATCGTCGCAGCTCAATGTGGATTCCTCGTATGCGTCCTAGCCGGATCCTCCCGGCCAGCAAAGGGTACAGATTCCTATCACTTGGGATGGTTAGAAAGGGTATGTATACGCACTTTTATTAACTACATAAACTTTTTCATTTAAATATACATGTAAACTTGCTTTACTTATTTTCAGATTTGATCCGGATAATAACGATTGCACGCAAGCGATTTCTGAAGTTTTCGAGCTCATGCTGAACGAGCTGTGGCTAAATTACTCCGAGATCCCGGAAGATGTTCAGAAGTGGTGGTTTGAGAAGTGGGCGGTATAGTTCTTATTACTTCTTATGTCGTTTATGTTTTCTACGTGCTTCTATAAATCCATTTTGTAACTTACTTTTGTGAACTTGTAGGAGGGGTTTACGTGGCCCGCAGCAGAGATCAAGCAGATCTGGAAGGCCTTCGACTACCGGGCAGGGAGGCGTTACCAGTAGATCATGCGGGATCTCCAGGGCAGTGAGCTACAACGGCTGAAGTAGATGACTGAGACGCTCAGGAAGCAACTGCTGGACAGGTTTGCAAATGATCCCGGTTTCAAGAAGCCCCAAGCTAGCAGCAAGGCAAACCAGGCTTCCTCCAAGGGTGGCTGCCTGCACACTGGGGGTTCTGCGACCATTCCAAAGACTCATGCTAAGATGGTAACACAATTTCAGCTGCTCTTTAGTTAATGCTTTCATAACTTAATTGTATCATTTCATAACTTCATGCATCATGCATCTTCTTTATCTTAACATAAATTGTTGAACATTCTTCGCAGACGAGGTCATTGGATCGCCCGCCCACAGATGCAGAAGTCTTCAGGGCGACCCCACACACGCAAGCGTGATAGGTCCATTGTGGAGAAGCGCGCCGATGACTTGCTGGTACGTTTGTTTTCCTTAATTTCAATTTGTAACTATTATACGTTGTCGCTGCTTACTTCACATGTTTTTTTTAACTTCAGACCGAGTACTCTACCAACCTCGAGCAAGCCACCCAACAGGCTCAGGAAGAGGGTGATGAGAGTGCTGCCACAGTTGACCCTGACGTTGTGTGGCGTCAGACTCTGTCTGAGCCATGCAAGAACCGGGTTTACGGGCCGGTGGATTTTTCGCCTCATCACTCCACAGATCCGGCTATGGAGGTTCATCCGCCTCTGCCTCCAGCACTCACACAGGCCCGGCTACTCCGGAGGTTGTGGACTTGCGGGAGTAGGTCCAGAACCTTGCGCAGAGCCTGGAGACTCAGGGCCATATGCTGCAGCAGCACATTGATGAAGTCCAGACCCTCAAGGATACCCTGGCTGAGAGGGATGCGCGGGCAGAGGAGCATTTAAAGCGCATGGACGAAATGCAGCGTCAGATGGCAGCCTTTTACGACCCCTTACACCCTGGGAGGAGCGCTACTGCAGGTGGTTCAGGTTCTTCGATTGCACCACCTTTGCCACCACGTCCACCACCACGGCACCCAGCTTCGGAGGACGACGATGAGGACGACGACTACGAGGATGCGTAGCTAGGCTAGTTTTCTTTTATGCTTCTTGTTGTTACTCCGTTACTAGGACATTTTTTATTTCTTATTATATTAGATTTATTGTATATTTGATTTCTGATTGTATTTGATTAGCAACTAGTTACTTTTCTGTGTTATTTGTTGTTTGCAATGTGACATTTAATTTTGTAATTCAGGTCCAGCATAATCTTGTATTTGATTGTAATGTGTATTTTATTTCTTTTTCCGTCGGATTTACCGTCGGATCACAACGATTAGTCTTCCTGTTGTTTCCGTCGGAATTTGCGTCGGAAAACAGCTCACTCGTCAGTTCCATTACCCTCGGGTTTTCCGTCGGCATGCAGCTCACTCGTCAACCAGGTTTCCGTCGGATTTTTTGTCGGAAGGTTTTCTGTCAGATTCACTTCCGACGAAAATTTTCAATTTTAATTCATTAATATTTTAAAAGGTTTGCGTCGGATGAATCCGACGGAAATTTGCGTCGGGCTTACATAATCCGATGGAAAATAATTTGCGTCGACTTATGAACCGTCGGAACGATATCCGATGAAAAACTTCGAGCCGTCGATTTTTCAACCAAAATCCGACGGAAAGTTCGATAGTAATGAACGCATTTCCTGTAGTGTGTTTTAGGCGAACGTCGGTGAGCTGGAACCTTGGCTTCGTTTGATCAAAAATGATTTTTAAGGAAAAGAATTTGAAGGATGTTTTGAGATTTAAAAGATGCTTTTGAAACGGTTAGATTTGGCCAGGAGAGTAAAGAGTTTTGAGTGTTTGAAATCATAAGAAAGACTTTGAAAATTCTACAGTTACAGCGAGCTGCAGTGAATCGATTCTACCTGCAACAGAATCGATTCACTGAGCCTTTTTCTAAAAAGAAAACGTGTTTTGAGTGTAAAAAATCGACTCTCATACTCTGAGAATCGATTCATAAGTCCACAGAGGCCAAATCCCATCAATTAGAATCGATTCTAGCCTTTCAGAGTCGATTCTAATGATGTGTTTTTCTTTTAAACGTTTTTCAAGTGTTTCGAGTCGTTTCCTTCGAAAGGATTCAAATAAAGACAAACGAATTTTGTTTAAAAAGGTTGCAGGTAATCGATTCGAATGCAGGAGAATCGATTCTTCATTGAAAATGAGTTAAAGAAAGACTTGGGAGTCGATTCGAGAGAAGCCAGAATCGATTCACCAGGGTCTAGATTTCAAGTTTAACGTACAAAATCCTTTTAGAGTCGATTCTTCCTCTTTAGAATCGACTCTAAGAGTGAAGTACTTGTTTTCAAAGAATTTAATGAGCAAGAAGAATATCCCACACAAATGGTAAAGGATTACATCTCATGTATAGTGCTTATGAACCCCTACGGGGAAGATGTCACCCGAGTTGACATTACGTGAGTCAAAGTGACAAGGGGGCCTGCGGGCCGACGACCCGGCTTACGACAATAGCGGACTATCGGACGTAGTAAGTGTCAGGGGGCATTCGAGCTAACGTCTCGGCTTACGGATATATATATGAATGAAAAGAGGATGAAACCCCCAGATATATGATGAGGAAAGAAAGAACGTAAACGTTCGGGGCATCGCGCGAGGTGTCCTTGGGGAAGTGTGTCCGATAGTGATCCGGGATATATACTAGATCGGTCGGGTTGGCTATGATAACCGACCGGATGAGCTCATTCTAGCCATATGAATAGGCATGCATCATGTGCATTTGCTAGACATTGTTTGGGTGTGCCTATTTGTTAGATAATTGGTAATTGCTATGTGTTTGTACTAAATGTTTGTATGATTTGTTTGTGATTTTTGTGCCTGTGGGGATTTGGAAAGGGTAAGATGAAGTTGAATGAAATAGAAGGATTGAGGATTAAGAGTGATGAATCGAAGGAATGCTAACGGAATAGATAGAGGAGGAACCCCATAGTACTGTAGGTGAGCGCTGATATGTCGCGTTGGGAGGTTAAATATGAGAAAACCTGAGTGTCGAGTAAGATTCCCTCGTGTGATCCTGCTAGCTTATCTTATGTAGTTTCGGAGCCTTTACCGTACTGAGAATCCAGTGGTTAGGATTCTCACCCCGTATTGTTTTATTGTTTTTCAGACTCCAGGTTCATGTTCTGGAAGATAAGCGAAGCACCGAGCATAGCATGGTCGTAGATGTTCTCTGTTGTGTCAATTCGAGTATTGTTGTTTTTGGAGAGTTAGGAATTTATGTACGTAAGGTCATGTAATGTATGCATTGAATAGCCTAAGCTTCGCAAGCTAAGAGTATAATCGACGAACTACTTGTACAACTTTATTTTATATATATATTTATAAAGCAAGTTTTCTGAAAGTGTTGTGTATGGCTCTATTTTCCTAGGAACTCATAGCTATATTAGCCGATTTTAAACAGCCCGTACTTACGGATATGTACAGTGAAAGGTCGTAATAACTTAGTATTGGTTAACCATGTCTGCGGCACAGTTTGTCAATATTAGGGTTTTACAGACCCCGCCAAGTGAATTTGGGACCAATTGATCCCAAGTCAATGAGTCCACAGCTGTTGATCCAATTAGCAAAATGTGAGCAAGCTCTATGATCAATCACAGCTCCACCAATTTTTTCCGTGTTGTCTTTGATTTCATTGAAGTCCCTAGCTAAAACCCACTCTCCTCTCATGGAATTAGCAATGTTTAAAAGCTTAGGCCATAAAGATCTTATGTTCTGCTGATGGGGGATGGCATAGACAGCTGTTAAGAACCACTCTTTAGCACCATTCTCTTTAACTTTCACATGAATATATTGGGGGTCAGTTTCTTCTAGGCTAATCGAAAGGTCAGTTCTGTTCCAACAGATCCATATGCCTCCTACATAGCCCTGAGCTTCTTCAAGAATGAAATTATCAAATCCAAGTTGGTGGATCACTTTTTTTGCATTGTCTCCACTGCACTTAGTTTCAAGGAGCTCGGCAATATCTGGCTTGTATTGCCTCATGATTTCTTTAAAAAATTTTCTAAAAGTGTTACTTCTAGCACCTCTAACATTCCAGAAAAGACTAATTATTAAAAAGATAAAAAAAAAAAATAAGATAAGAAAACCTAAGAGAAAAACAGCAGAAACACAAAGGTTAGAAACACCTGAGACTTAAGAAGCTTGCATGTTAGTGTCCTTTCGACCACTGATATGAGGGGTTGAGAAATCCACACCCTCCACTAATTGCACAATGAGGATTCTGTTTGCTTCCTCTGTTTCCACAGGTGCAACGTTATTAACTTCATTCTCTATGGGATCTGGTGGTCTTCCCGCATCATTAATTAATTGGTTTGAGGGTTCAATACACTCCTCCATATTGGAAGGTTGTGTATCTACTCCCTCAGCCCAATTGTCTTCATGATGAGTCATTACCACTTCTTTGCTTGTTGATTCTGTTGTTGTATTCCTCACTATAATAGCTTCCTTGTGAATTCATTTCTCAATTGGTCTAGTTTGTGCCTGTACATGAGTAGTTGGTTGTGTGTTGCTAGTACTAGTAGTATATCTATGTTTTTTTTCTGTATGTATTCTCTTCTATTAACTTCTTTTCATTTCTACTTCATGTTGCTTGCAGGCTCTTTCTTTTTGGACAGTTGTATTTTGTATTATGTCTCCTCCGGTTGTGTTGGAGGACCCCAAATCTGGAGCTTCTTTCCGAGGTTGTGCTCTTTCCTTTAGCCTTGCTGTTTTCAAGTACACTTCTAGTTCCTTCCTCCCTTTGGGTTTTTCTGGTTCTTTTAGGCTTTGTCACCACCATCCATTCC
The DNA here is from genome assembly GCA_036250425.1 of Stylosanthes scabra. Lineage (NCBI taxonomy): Eukaryota > Viridiplantae > Streptophyta > Magnoliopsida > Fabales > Fabaceae > Stylosanthes > Stylosanthes scabra. Next base: position 8,878 of record JASCZI010272171.1, read on the forward strand.
CCATAGTTGTTGCTTCATTCTCCACCTTCCATGACTCCTTTGCTGTTTTGGTTTTTGGTCTGTCTGTCCATCCTTTTTGCTATGCTCTCCTTTCTTTTCCACACTCTAATCCTTCTGGCTTTCGTTCTTCTTAGGTTGTTTTGGTTTCGTGGGGCAGCTTCTTTGGTGAATGCCCTCATACTCCACCCTATATACTCTGCCTTTGATCTTGTATCTACCCAATAGGGGTTTAGTTAAGTCCACTTCCACACATAGCTTTGCAAATTTTCCTCCGCTGAGGTTTGCCGTGTTGAAATCCACTTTAATAGTTCTGCCTATCAAGTTCCCCACCCTTCCCAAGATAGTTCTATTGTATAGCTCAATGGGGAGTCCTAGCAGTCTTACCCAGGCTGTTACCTTGTCTATTGTGGCTACCGCTGGGTTGAAATCTGGTTCCCACATCCGCACCGTTAGGTAATGATCAAAGATCTTCCATGGTCTTCCATAAGAGCATGATCAAAGTCCTCATTCGAGTAGAATTTTACAAGATAAAAATCTTGATCCAGATCAATAACATCCATGGCTCCAGCCCTCCTCCACATGGCCTCCAGTCTCCTCTTCATAACTGCATAACCAATCCTCCTCCCAAGAAGTTTAACTATTAAGGTCTTCCACCAAGGTTTGCATAACTTCCTTTCAATTTCTTCTGATATAGTAATATCAAAAAGCCCGTCTTCTGACTTCTCCACTTTAATATGATGGTCAGTGTCATCCACAAAGCCTTCGAAATCAGCCTTAGTCTCCTCATCCCCACTTGCGGATTCTTCTGAGCTTTCCTCTTTCATTTCAAGGTCAACTTCTCCTTCCAGATTCCCTGAGGGTCCGCTTTTCATAGCCGGTGCGAAGGATCTTGCTTTCTCTAGAGTTGGGTTTCCTGGCATAGGGTCTTCTCTCATCCATTCTTCTTCCCTTGGAACTAGACTATGCTCACCTGAATAGCCTTCTCCCACCTTTCTAACTTTCTTTTTGATTATTCTCCCACCTTTCTAACTTTCTTTTTGATTCGTTGTAGGAGATCAGCTTCCTCCTTTGAAGGTTGAGACAGCTTCCTCCTTTGAAGGTTGAGACGCCTCTGGGGCATCCCCTTGGCTTGCAACGCCGGCCATAGCAGCAGGAAAGCAAAGGAAAAAACGGTATGTGTACGGAGAGAAAACTTCAATTCCTAACGGTTATGTTTTTGTACAATCGATAGTTGATATGCTTGTGGACATGTCATTGACCCAAGAAAAAAATTGAGACTGCTCTATTTTTAACATTATCATATCAAGTAAGATTAGTGCCAAAGAATTTTATTTGTCGAAGGATGTAATATTTAATAGTAAACTGGCTAATTTTTGTTTTCTATCAATGAATAAACTGGATCATTTCATTTTTTCAATACAAAATAACATAATTAGCCTTGTTTTGTTTACAAAAGAATTTACATGACCATATGCTGACGATTGAACAAGAAATATGGTCATCATCATTAGCCATTAGGATCTAAAAGTAATAGCAATGGTCAACACAGTAAACAAAGTAATCTCTGGTCACTCACTGCTCATTCAAAAACGGTATGATACACAAGAAAATTGACGATAAATCACGCAATATAATTCTAATACACGCGCACACAGTGTGAATGGCACCTTCATATCTAAAAATAGGAGGAAAAAAATAAAAAACAGAGCATTTGAACACATTAGCCTCAACTATTGGGCAGATAAGATACACTTTTGAAGACAATATACATGATAAATATATATTTTCTTTAAAACGAAAAAAAAAAAAAAAAAAAGGGCAATTGCTGTGGAAACACACTTATAGAAGCAAAATACCCAGGGGAGAAGGATTCACGAAGCACCTGGGAAGGACAACCGATCACGGAGGGTATCAAATATCGATGAAGCTGCTGCATTTTGTGCAAATGTTAGTTTCAACCGACCAAGTAATTCACCATCCTTTGCCTGCGAAGCAGCATCGGCAGCTTCCTTGACCAAGCCAATTCGGGCATAGGACTGTCAAGATTAGACGAATATGTTAGAAGAAGATGAATGCAATAAGCACTTTACAACCAAGCAAAATTACATATATTCATCTTACAAGAAGGGCTTTTTTCCCATCAAATGGCCAAGTGGCCACCCAAAAGACAAAAACCACAGCTTCAGTGGATAGCAAAAATGGCACCAAGGAATGGAAAGGACACAGGCCAAGGTGTTTGGAATTGTTTTCCACGGGAAGAGTGGAAAACTCAGGAAGATCAAGGATGGTCACGGGCCAAAACCTGCCGGGCATGGCTATTTATATTTAACTCACCAACAAACACGGGTCAAGCTTGAAAATCTAGCCCACCAAAGGAAAAATGCTGCCAAGCCCACCCCGCCTAACTCACGCCCTTTGGTGGGGCGGGGCAACGGACGCCCAGCATTTTTTTTAAATAAAGGTCAAAAAAATTAAGTCTTTTTTATACTTTTAAATCCAGTTTTATAGTTAATTGGTGATTAAGTTATAAATTTATTTTTATTTTGCAGCCGTTTGGCAGGGCAATGCAGGCCAGCTGTATGTTTACTGTTTTATCCTTCCTTTTGAATATTTTCTTTAGATATAAGGGCGAAAGGCGGAAAATAAAATACATACACCCTCCATTCCGCTCACTTAATAATATATTTCCACTCAATTCCTCACCTTTCTCTTCCATTCCATTAATGATCACTCTGTCCCTTCATCTAAAACTAAAAGTTCCCAAACATAACATTCAAAGCAGTACAATTGTCATGCTACTAAACTCAGCACCATTTCAACAAAGCAAAATTATACTTAAATTTCAAAAACATGGTGGGAATAAGCTCAAACTTGAGCTAAATGTCAACTCGCAGTCAGCACCATTTTCTGGAGACATGATCTTAGGTTCGAATTATACCGAAAGAACAACAATAAAGCAAGCGTACCTCTGCTCTTTCTCGAGGGTCTGCGAGTTTTGGGATATATTTAATAGCCTCTGCCTTTTCATCTGCTTCAATGCATGCCTCAACAAATGGCCTATAACCTATTAATGTAAAAACAGGTAGGATATAAAACATTAGCGTGATAACCAGGAACTGGAAGTAGTTACCATAGCACAAATCAAGCAAAACAACATTTCTATGAAAGGAACACTTTAGTACGTAATCAACATGCTTGATTACCAAGTACGCTAACTTATTGTATTAAAGAGAAAATCAACTGAACACAACAAAACAAACATGCCTGGTATAAGCCGAAGCTCGCTGAGCAACTCACGGGCTTTGGCAGAAAATTTTTCTCACATTGAAGTATTTTTTTTATACTTCTAAATTATCTTTTTTGTAAACTTATGAATTTTATCAAGTATTTTTTAAAGTTAATTGGTTATCAAGTTACAAATTTTATTTTTTATTTTAATTTAATTAACTTGATAAAAAAAATTAATATTTTTCGATTTTTTTTATGGCAGGCTAGAAATTTTAAACCGCCTATTTAGGCGGGGCCAAGCAGGCTAGCTCGTTTGAGACCCCTACTACATATTACCCAGTCATTATTAGCACTGTTTTTTCTTAATATGGATCTGAACTAAAATTTTAAACAGCAGCAGGAACTCTCTAAAGGAAAATTTTAATGATGGACGAGGTACTTTCATTTTCAATACATGGAGAATATTTCAATAAAATAAGAAAAGATTAAACTGAAAATGGATAAGATATCCTCCCAAAAGCAATTATCTTGCCCATCGAAGCCTTTCAGTTTCAAATAAAATTACTCATAGTGAAGATCAACAAATTTCAAAGGAACAATTGGTCTAAATTTCAAATAAATTTACAAGTTACAGACTTACCAATTGGAGGTCTCTTCTCCTTTGAAAATTTTTCTAGGGCAACCCAATCCTTGATTGTAGCCAAGGCAAAAACTTTCAGCCAATACCATCTCTTCTCAGACACCTGAAGTAAATGCACACCTTAAATTGTGTGCCTCAAGAACCAATTTATGTAGAACCATCGGAAAATTGGAGTTTTACCACTTAAAAATTTTCTGTAAACTATTTTGGGACAGATAGAAATTGAACCATTATTTTCATTCAAATTTCTATAAGTAAGGGTCAAGTCTATATTTACTGACCTTAAATTCTGTTTTTACCCTTGTAGCAGCTCGATGATTTCCCAAGACAATACAAGTTCGGATTGTATCACTTATACTTGAATCTACGAAAATGGCCTGCTTTGTAGTCACTTCAAGCTCATGCTGAATTCTGCAATGGTGAAAGTGTGTCAGTGCCATAACTCTCCCCTTGATTACATGGCATAGATATTAGATAGTTATCCAATAAGGACATTATAACCAGTGTCAAAGTTCAGATACTAACTCACTCATACATGATACATATATGGATATATCACATCAAACTGCACCATAAGCCTAAGAACTGATGCTATTGAATCATACCTTAACAGCTTTGCATGCTCTTCAGCAGCCTTTGATTCAAAGACATGTTCCTTGGTTTCTGCAAAAAGACTCTGGGCCTTTTCAATAAGTTTTATCCGTGGACCATGAAGTGGAGATCCCTTGCTTGCCATGGGATTCTTTCCAAATTCCCATGATTCTTTCCACAGAAGAAATGCAACATCCTACATGGATCACATTCAATAGTAAAAAAGAAAACTTTTAATAAAAGCATAGAAGGGTATGATTCACCAGGAGTGGTTAAGTCCAATACAACAGAGACATTAAAATGCAACTGTTGAAAATTCTGGATGTTTAATCATATGTATCGAAACTAAAACTCGTGCATGTTATGGTTATGATATTCTTTGAACTAAAACATACTTGAAGTTGGCCGGTTGATAAGAAGAAATCTTTCAGAAATTCATGTTTATAGCACCTGAAATTGAGACATTGTTAGTAATGCAAGAACGATATAAAATATCAATTTATGTATTTTTAATTTGATTATCTTAAAAGATCAATCAATTATTCCTGGTCCAAAGATATGAATAGTCCTAAAAGCTATTGAAGTTATATCTTTAACAATCACATTTCACAATGCCTCATATTTTTTACCTAGAGTTGTAGCCTTGGACCAAGTCATGTCATGTCACACATCCATGATTAACCACAACTTAGTGACAGGGCATTTCAACTGCACACAACTCATGTCCAGTAACAGCAACATAGAAAATGGTCACATTTAGCCTATTTTAGATTTAGACTGAACTATATGTTATTGTTGAACTGGTCATGTACAGCTTCTACTCACTTCAACTTCATGGAAACATGATTGAAAAATTCATGGAAAAGCAGCTTAAGTTACTCAGTAATTGCTAAATTGATGCATGCTGCTGTTATTTTTCTTCTATGAAATTACATTATTATTTATTCCAATTTTCAATATATTGTTAATTTTTCTTTAAACTTGTATTTTAAAATAAAATAAAATAAAAAGGAAAAAGAAAGTAGCATTTGGATCCAAGTTATGCCCAAGAGACACAATAACATACATTGAATATCCAAAGTATTAAAAATAATAAAACAGACTCTAACATGAGGTCTTACAAGACCAACTTGTTTGAATACTCTTGTATACTTGCCCCAAAAATAAAAGCAATTTAACCTGAGTAGTGTACCATAATTCAAGCTTAAAATACTTGGTTTAAAAAAATTAAAAAAGAAAAAACCTTAGTCATGGTCCTAAGCCATGACAACATTCATATTGCTTTCTGAATGCTTAGTTATTTTTTTAATGCACTGTTTCTCCTATGCATTAGATAAATTCCAAGCCTCACATTAACAATTTCATGTAATGAATGCTATGGAGAGGGAAAAAAATTGTTTATCATAGCGACCTCAATATCATATTATCATTCCACACTGTATTGCTTTCTTAAACATGGCTCTAGGTACCTACCGTGCATAAGATATAAATAAGTCACGGGCTAATGGTCTGGCCTGTATTGTTCCAAAGAACTCTAATGACTGCCTCTGCATCATCAACAAAAGAATATCTAAGTGAGACATAAACAATGTTGTTCATATACATCAAAAAAATTATAATGTTCTGATTTTGAGACCTTTTGCCAAATATGAAAGAGGACAAGGTAAACAAGGTCTGTATCCCCACTCTCGGTTGCCTTCATCAACGCTGTATCTTCTTCTCCTATACTTAACAAGAGAGGAACCTGAACAACAGAGCTAATGAGTACCCTGATTAAATCTCCAATGGGACATATACAATTTCATTAGATAAAACAAAAGGGAAAGTAGAGATCAGCCAAAAATTTAAGATTGACAAGCTGATAATTGAACATTAGAATACCACCTGTTTAGAAGAGCGTGGTTCATGATCAACAAGCATAGCAGCTAACTTTCGCCGACCGTTTTTGTCAGCATGTGCAGCTACTGCTGCATATGATATACCTTTGCACAATTTTAACTGAATGAAAAAAGAAATTGTAATTTAATAATTGCTGCAGGGAACAGAATGCTCATAACATGTTTGAAGTAGAGTTTAGAAAAAATGGAGAAACAACCTTATCAAGCAGAATCTCTAGAAGTGTTGCATCGGGAATAGACAAGGAAGCAGTTATCTTTGAACATGCCCAGTGCATTATCACCACC
>JASCZI010272171.1:15529-32342 GCA_036250425.1 Stylosanthes scabra
AAAGCAGTCAAAATGAACATCAAACTCACTGGTATAATAGTACAAGACTGTCATTAATAACAAAAAAGGATATAATGTATATGCTCTTACTTGATTCGTTCCGAGATATTCTGATATCCGCAATGCAAGCAGATGTCGGTGAGCATTAATCAGCCGGCCAATCAGAACAGATGGTGAAAGCAACTGATATGGCAATAGGTATATTCAGTACAATGTCAACAAATGCAATTTCATTGGGAAACAGGCAAGAAAGTCTTAGAAACCTTATACTGCTGAATGCTAAGAGGAATGCCAATCTCGGGATTGCGAACTGCATTCAAGACCCGTAGAATTTTACACATCTCTTGGATACGATCACGTTGGAAATTGCTGTCAAAGTCAACTGGATATCATTACCGAGAGCAAATATCAGAAAATATCACTGTCCATCTTAAGATCTTAATTAAAAACAGTGTATTCAATTTGACAAAACTTCCCTTTTATCATATCATTATCGGTAAATACAGAAATTTCAAACCAAACTCACCTACAAAAAGCTTGACCGTAGCTAGCAGCCCTTAAGAGAGTACGCTGGCGTGGAACATCAAATTCATGACCCGCCGCATCAACGCATGCTTCAACTGCCTCAGGAAGGGATGGTTTTATCAATCTCAAATTTTCATCTGCCTGGGGAATAATAACAAGGTCAGAAACCTGTCTACAAGCATGAAGTAATTTTGATTCCATAATCCACAATAATACTGCAAATTAAGTCCCACTTTACATAAAATTATAATTTTGAATAAGAGTTCAATCTAGATTAAGCTGCAGAAACACAAGTATGAATTGCATCATATTAAGAATATTTATAAGATACATTGATAATTCAACAGATATAAACTATTGGTAAGTGGCAGATCCATGAATATCTCAAGGCCCAATCAGAACCTCATATGTTCTAGCTAACACAAAGACACACCACAGGCTAAGAGAAAATCACATAAAAATTAATTGCTTCCGCTACTAATTATTAAGTTCCTTAGATTATTCAAAATGATTTTATTAAGATAATAATAAATGAAATAAAATAAAACTAATGCTTATTTACTCATTCTAGTGGTTTTATCTGATTGAAGATTTCAATATGGCTCTACGGAAAAGTAAATTGAAGTGAAGTTTATTTCTATCTGACTCGCACACACTCTGAACTGACTGAAGCCATTCCACACTCCATTCTTATAATGGTAATCTAAATTTTGTATATAACAACTTAATAATTCATAAGTAGGCGCTGAGTAGAAATCTCAATTTGAGCAATAACACATAATAAGGAAACATGTTATCTCACAATTCCAGGCATGTCTGCTCTAGGTACAAGCAAAACTTAATATATAACAAATGAATAGGAATCCTGATAAAGTTAATCATGCAACAATAAAAGAAGTAAAGAACAGAAAAAAGAAAATTCTCTACCTTTGCACTTCGTCTATCAAAATGATCCAAGGCATCATATAGTAAAGCTGCAGGAGATGTACTTCCAATTGTGAAGATTGACACAGTGGAATCCGGAACCCGTTGTAAAAATTCCATACTCGTGTTAGACAATATCCTTACTCCATCACACTCAGGTATAAGAACTATAGGTTCATCATAGAGGTAGTGAACCGGATCCCCATCAGGACCCATCATTAAAAGCACATCATCCCAATATAGCAGCACAGCGTCCATTCCACACCACGCAATCTGCTCTGGAGGAAGAGCGGACTGCACACATGAAAGCAATTATTGAGCCAAGGGCACAATTAAGCTAGCTACTGCTCCAACCCTAACGTGTTTACAAATAACTCATTAAAGATTCAATACACTTCCTTTATGTTACTTAGACATAGCACCATTATCATTTTAGAAAGCCTAAAAATACGGTTAGTTTCTACATCATTTACGAAACAATGCTTCTATAGCATCACGATGCTCAAATATTTAAAGTATGCTACAATCTTGAATTTCACATATGCCTCAAACTCCACATAAGCCCATAAACACTTCACTGCTATATAGATTAGAACATGCAAAGCAACTTCAAGACAATATACTTAATTCTCCCTCCACAGCTCCACTTGAACAGTTGAACACTAAAAAATTGCCATCTATCAAACCACACAAGATTCATAACACATCAGCCTCAAACACAAATGTAATGAGAATAACAAGAAAATAAATGTTAATATGAAACCAACAAAAACTAACTCTCCTACTCCCCTATACTTCAAAATTCACAATTCTCGAATCCATACAACACTCAAAAGCACCTATCAAAGCGCAACAAAACATTAAACAGTCAAACTTTTACAAATCAGGAGAGGGGAAAACAGCATCTACCTTGTGTAATACAGCAAAACCAATAAAGTGTTTTTGGAGTTTCAAATTTGATGAATGAGACCGATGACCCATCTCACTTTAGAGAGACACATTTACTTTGGTACAGGACTAACTTAATTTTGCAATCAGGTATAAAGTTTAAAAAACGAATTGAACCCAAAAATTCTAGTGATAAATCTCACATTGTGATACAACAAATGCTAAGGTATCATTTTGTGCAATTCAAAATGAAATTGAGCCTAAATCTGAGCATTGGAGATGCTCTTAGTGTTACTCTTGCAAATGAGTTCATGTTAGTGCTGACGAAGACACATATGCCCCAAAAAGTAACTACTATAAACCATGAATTCCAGTTACTAAAGAGAAAAAGAGAACTACCTCGCATTCCCTTTCGATGATGACGCCGGTCAAGTCTGAGGTAGTAACCAAGAGCCTCCCATCGTGCGTGAACGAAGCAAGCCACTTGCCGTCACGGGACACAACCATCTTCTGCAGCGGCCCCCGGAGCAAATCCTCCCCGAGCCGCTGCACGCCGTCCTCCTCCACAACAAGCACCAAAGGATCGTCAGCAACTCCGAGAAGCACCTCGACGTTCCCAGACATGGTGTACTGTGGCTCGATCACGGCGATGCACCGCGGCGGATCCTCGATCATCGGATCGGCGAGCGGAACGGGCTTAGGGTTCCGAAAATCGGGAATACAGAAGAGTTGATTCTGCTCGGTGATGCAGACAACGCCGTTTCCCCAAAAGGCGCAATCGGCGACGTTCTGCTCGAAGCACTCCTTTCCCATGGAGATGTTAGGTTCGATGAGTTGGGCATGTAGGTCGTAGCGGTAGATGGTACCGTCTTGAACGACGCAGACGAGGGTGAGGTCGTCGGTCCAAGACATTCCGATGAGGCGGCCGCCCGGATGGCGCCAGACGGTGTCGGCGAGGGGATGGCCGGCGGAGTTAAAGAGGCGGAGCTTGCGGAGGGCGGACTCAGCGTGTAGCTGGACGATCTTGGAGTCGTCGCGGATGACGGCGACGGGACCACCGAATGGGGCGGCAGCGACCTTGTGGCGGGCGAGGTCTACGTGTTTCCATCTCATTGGGTAGAGCTCTGGCTTGCGGTAGTAGCGGTTGTAGAGGAGCTGCCACTCCGCGGCCACTGAAACGTTGGCCATTGCGGGACAGAGACTGAGAGTGGAGAGCTTGTGGGGTAAGGATTTAAGTTACAACATAAAAATAGAATGATTAAACACCAACGCCAAGTCTCCAACCTGATGAATTCAATTGCACAAAGTCACTATAATGATCTGAAAACTCCAATATGATCCGGTTAAAAATTTGGGTAAATAGACTCTTGAAATTAGTTTTTGAGTTGAGTTTAGGGTTATCAACTTATTTGTTATAATTTTAAATAGTTGAGGGCGGAATTCACGTTTTCGGATCATTAAAAGTGCCGTTGTCCAAATTAAAAATGATCAGAGTCGAATTGGATATTTAACCAATTAGAATTTATAATTGGAAAAATGACATATATATCCTTGACCTTTTAAAATTTGTACAAATATATCGCTGACATTTGTGAAATACGTAATAGTCTTTAACTTTCGAATAAATGGTACAATGACGTCCCTCCATAAGTTTGACTCAGCAAATCGTAATATATAGGGCTGCACAAGGATCGGATTGGATATGGCCAAAAATTCGATCTGATCCGCACTAATTTTATCGGATCGGATCAGATACAATATCCACAATTTTAACACTCGGATCCAATCTGATTCGCTAAATTGCGAATAAGATCGGATCGGATTTCGGATATATCGGCGGAAAATAAAATAATAATAAATAATTTTAAAAATTCAAAAATTACAAATAAAAAAATTTGAAAAAAGGGGAAATTTTTAAAAAATATCTAGTATCAACCACCAAAAATTTCTAAATTAACAAATTTAAAGGAAAAAGAAATAGCAGATCTGAGATTGAACAAAAGCAAAATATAGATGGAACAACACCAAAAATTTCTAAATCAACAAGTTTAAAGGAAAAAGAAATAGCAGATCTGAGATTGAACAAAAGCAAAATAAAGATGGAACAAGCAGATCTGAGGAATTGGAACAGAGGACGACGGCGAGGCTACAACAACACCAATCCGCGAGGCAGCGACAGATGAATAGAGGCGTAGCAGAATAGATTCAAGCATTCAGCGAAGCTCGGCATGACGAACCACTTACACGGCAACACGAGGCGAAGAACACGACGAGAAGACAATTAGCGAAGCCCGGCAAAGACGAGAGGAGTAGCGACGCGAGGCGAGGCGAGATGAAGAAGGTGACGGCTCTGATGATGAATGACGATGGATGAAGGCGGCAAGCTAGTAGTGGATGGTGTTGGGGTGGAGACGACAAGGACTAGGCAAGAGGAGTGAAGAATGAAGATGATTAGAGGATTAGGCCGTCTGGGTTCGTGGTTTTGTGTTTAGCAGGGTCATTGTGGATTGTGGAGACTGCCTAGGGTTTCTTACAATGTAACATTAACATTTTAATCTTCAAGGAGTAGAGGTAACAATAAATAATTAAGTAACAAGCTGTTTTCCTAGTTAAATTTAACTAAGTTTTCTTCTGCTTCTTAGGAATCTCCTTTTTCTCCTCCTTCAATTAATTACGACTTTTGTCAAATTTAAGCCAACTTACACTACAAGAAATTTACCCATTTGGCCACACTTTTTTTAAGCAATGCTTGAAAATGATAGGCTATTCATAGAATAGGCAATGCTTTTCTTAGTGTCCATTATTCAGAAGAATAGGCATCATTATTATGGCATCACTTAGAAAGCGTTTCCATGAAATGTTGGTTAGCATCGGCCACAGTCTCAATCAGTTCACACGCTTCTTCCGGCGTCTTATTCATCAAAGCTCCTCCACTTGAGGCATCAATCATTGCCTTGTCGGTGGGCGTCAGCCCCTGACAGAAGTAGTTGATCAGTAGGAAATCTGATATAGAGTGATGGGGGCACGAAGAAAGCAATTTCTTGAATCTCTCATAGTACTTGTGCAGAGTTTCCCCATGAAGTTGAGCAATTCCTGAGATTTCTTTGCGAATGGAATTCGTCTTGGATGGTGGGAAGTACTTCTCCAAGAATCTCTTCTTAAACGATCCCCAATCAGAGGTTACTTTGGCAGGCAAAGTGTGGTACCAGTCCTTCGCTCTATCATCCAAAGAGAACGGTAAAGCGAATGCTTTAACAGCATCTTCGTCACCACCAGTCCTTCTAGTGGTGGCGCAGATGAGTTCAAAATCCTTGATATGCTTAATCGGGTCTTCACCCGGCCTACCATAAAACTTAGGAAGAAGATTTATCAGACCAGACTTTAGTTCGAAGTTTGCATTGAGTTCTGGAAATCGGTTGGGCTGGTTATCAAACATAGTGCTTGCCCCCCCGATTTGCTTAAGAGTAAGTCTTTCAACCATGGTGAGGGTACCTGTATCAGAAGAAGTAGTTCGAGTATTAGAGTCAGAATTGGACCAATCAAAAGGATTGTTATCTGATGCCAGCCTCACAAGTTCAGCTCGGCGTTTGGCTTGCCTAGCTCGGCGTAAAGTTCGTTCAATTTCAGGATCGAACAACAACAAGCCAGGGTCCGAATGCGATTATACATTCAAATAATAATTCATAAGTAAAAAGATAAAAAGGAAACTACACTAATAAAGAAAATTTAAAAGACTGTCATATTTATAGTATTTACATATTCACAATCAACCAAAAACAGACACACATTTAGAAACAAAATATACTTTGTCCAAATTTAATCTTCAAGGAGTAGAGGTAACAATAAATAACTAAGTAACAAGCTGTTTTCCTAGTTAAATTTAACTAAGTTTTCTTCTGCTTCTTAGGAATCTCCTTTTTCTCCTCCTTCAATTAATTACAACTTTTGTTAAATTTAAGCCAACTTACACTACAAGAAATTTACCCATTTGGCCACACTTTTTTTAACCAATGCTTGAAAATGATAGGCTATTCATAGCATAGGCAACGCTTTTCTTATAGTGTCCATTATTCAGAAGAATAGGCATCATTATTGTGGCATCACTTACAAAGCGTTTCCATGAAATGTTGGTTAGCATCGGCCACAGTCTCAATCAGTTCCCACGCTTCTTCCGGCGTCTTATTCATCAAAGCTCCTCCACTTGAGGCATCAATCATTGCCTTGTCGGTGGGCGTCAATCCCTGACAGAAGTAGTTGATCAGTAGGAAATCTGATATAGAGTGATGGGGGCACGAAGAGAGCAATTTCTTGAATCTCTCATAGTACTCGTGCAGAGTTTCCCCATGAAGCTGAGCAATTCCTGAGATTTCTTTGCGGATGGCATTCGTCTTGGATGGTGGGAAGTACTTCTCCAAGAATCTCTTCTTAAACGATCCCCAGTTAGAGGTTAATTCGGCAAGCAAAGTGTGGTACCAGTCCTTCGCTCTATCATCCAAAGAGAAAGGTAAAGCGAATGCTTTAACAGCATCTTCGTCACCACCGATCCTTCTAGTGCTGGCGCAAAAAAGTTCAAAATCCTTGATATGCTTAATCGGGTCTTTACCCGGCCTACCATAAAACTTAGAAAGAAGATTTATCAAACCAAACTTTAGTTCGAAGTTTGCATTGAGTTCTGGAAATCGGTTGGGCTGGTTATCAAACGTAGTGCTTGCCCCCCCAATTTGCTTAAGAGTAAGTCTTTCACCCATGGTGAGGGTACCTATATCAGAAGAAGTAGTTCGAGTATTAGAGTCAGAATTGGACCAATCAAAAGGATTGTTATCTGATGCCAGCCTCGCAAGTTCAGCTCGGCGTCTGGCTTGCCTAGCTCGGCGTAAAGTTCGTTCACTTTCAGGATCGAACAACAACAAGCCAGGGTTCGAATGCGATCTTAACATTAAAATAACAATTCATAAGTAAAAAGATAAAAAGGAAACTACACTACTAAAGAAAATTTAAAAGACTGTCATATTTACAGTATTCACATATTCACAATCAACCAAAAACAGACACACATTTAGAAACAAAATATACTTTGTCCAAATTTAATCTTCAAGGAGTAGAGGTAACAATAAATAACTAAGTAACAAGCTGTTTTCCTAGTTAAATTTAACTAAGTTTTCTTCTGCTTCTTAGGAATCTCCTTTTTCTCCTCCTTCAATTAATTACGACTTTTGTTAAATTTAAGCCAACTTACACTACAAGAAATTTACCCATTTGGCCACACTTTTTTTAAGCAATGCTTGAAAATGATAGGCTATTCATAGAATAGGCAACACTTTTCTTATAGTTTCCATTATTCAGAAGAATAGGCATCATTATTATGGCATCACTTAGAAAGCGTTTCCTTGAAATGTTGGTTAACATCGGCCACAGTCTCAATCAGTTCCCACGCTTCTTCCGGCGTCTTATTTATCAAAGCTCCTCCACTTGAAGCATCAATCATTGCCTTGTTGGTGGGTGTCAGTCCCTGACAGAAGTAGTTGATCAGTAGGTAATCTGATATAGAGTGATGGGGGCACGAAGAGAGCAATTTCTTGAATCTCTCACAGTACTCGTGCAGAGTTTCCCCACGAACCTGAGCAATTCCTGAGATTTCTTTGCGGATGGCATTCGTCTTGGGTGGTGGGCAGTACTTCTCCAAGAATCTCTTCTTAAACGATCCCCATTCAGAGGTTACTTCGGCAGGCAAAGTGTAGTACCAGTCCTTCGCTCTATCATCCAAATTGAACGGTAAAGCGATTTCTTTAACAGCATCTTCGTCACCACCAGTCCTTCTAATGGTGGCACAGATGAGTTCAAAATCCTTGATATGCTTAATTGGGTCTTCACCCGACCTAGTATAAAACTTAGGAAGAAGATTTATCAGACCAGACTTTAGTTCGAAGTTTGCATTGAGTTTTGGAAATCGGTTGGGCTTGTTATCAAACGCAGTGCTTGCCCCCCCGCTTTGCTTAAGAGTAAGTCTTTCACCCATGGTGAGGGTACCTGTATCAGAAGAAGTAGTTCGAGTATTAGAGTCAGAATTGGACCAATCAAAAGGATTGTTATCTGATGCCAGCCTCGCAAGTTCAGCTCGGCGTCTGGCTTGCCTAGCTCGGCGTAAAGTTCGTTCAATTTCAGGATCGAACAACAACAAGCCAGGGTCCGAATGCGATCTTAACATTCAAATAACAATTCATAAGTAAAAAGATAAAAAGGAAACTACACTACTAAAGAAAAATTAAAAGACTGTCATATTTACAGTATTCACATATTCATAATCAACCAAAAACAGACACACGTTTAGAAACAAAATATACTTTGTCCAAATTTAATCTTCAAGGAGTAGAGGTAACAATAAATAACTAAGTAACAAGCTATTTTCCTAGTTAAATTTAACTAAGTTTTCTTCTGCTTCTTAGGAGTCTCCTTTTTCTCCTCCTTCAATTAATTATGACTTTTGTTAAATTTATGCCAACTTACACTACAAGAAATTTACCCATTTGGCCACACTTTTTTCAAGCAATGCTTGAAAATGATAGGCTATTCATAGAATAGGCAACGCTTTTCTTATAGTGCCCATTATTCAGAAGAATAGACATCATTATTATGGCATCACTTAGAAAGTGTTTCCTTAAATATTAAAGAGATCACTGATAAAGCGTAGCCTTAACTTAATGTCTATGGAAACACTTTTTCTAACTAAAGGGAATGCTTTTCAAGTGTAGCCTAATATTTAAGATTTGGATGTACTTCATAAGCGTCTCCTAACATAAGAGCGCGAATTATAATAAAAAATAAATAAAATTTTGCTATAGTTGCGCCCCCTTTACTTCTCTAACACTTAGAATCCACTAGAAACCCATTGATGAAACCCTCCAAACCCTCGAAACCCATTGTTACCGTCTTCGATCAGAACTTAGCCTCAGAAAACTCAGTCATCATCATCGTTGTGACTCAGCTACCACTAACCTTCACTCATCACAACCACTCACTATCGTCGTTACTCACCCTCACTACCCACTGTTACAATGAGTAACCTAGCCCCCCGATGTGAGAAGCCATAACCTCCAAGGCTCCAACCACCATGGTTCGTCCTCATCGGTAACCTCCTCGTCGTGTCATTGTCGTTCTCTGTCGTAGGTAGTCTCGTATTCGCCGTTTATGTCACCGAACCCCACTATTCTCCCCAGAGCAACGAGAAACCCTAGCCTCCTCATAACTCAAAGCCTTCCAACCACCACCGTTCATCCTTGTCGTGTCATCATCTTTCTCTGCCAGTCTAATTCTCATTGTGTTGACGTCGTTCTATCTTGACATTGCATCCAAGGTAGTTAGACTTCGTTATAAAAAATATTTCCACACCTATAAATAAATAATTGTACATAAGTTTCATTAGGAGCAAAGATAGTTTCCTCATCATTATCGGTTAAAATATTCAACCTTTACCATATGAAGACTAGAAAGTGATAAGATCTAAAGCAAATCTAATCAAGAATTTGAAGCAACAAATTTGTTGTTGGATTTCAATCAATAATTTAATTAAACTTTCCATAAGATGCCCCTTGAAATAAGGAAAGCAAATTGTCTTATTTGCCTTTCTTTTTTAGTTCATATACTAGTTTGTTTTCCTGTGCCAATAGTATTATTTTTATTTATATAAAAAATTATTAAAGTAGTAAATAATTTGTCAGTGGGGATGGTAATGAGTATTATGAAGGCATGTATTTCATTCTTGTCTTCTTTCCCCGTTTATAAAAAATATTTTTGGTATTAGTCTGCATATTTTCATCACGGGTCTCTATTTAATATCGACTTCAAAATGGTTCGAATCCGTTCGGTCAATGACGTGCGGCCCCGAGGCCGGTCCGGAAAAAGCGGAGTTTCGTTGGAGATAGCTTCGTACCGATGTCAAGGGGACCGCACCAAATTTAGTAAAAAAGTGTCACAGAGATGCAACCAAGTTTGAAAATACCGAGTACTGAACTCAGATCATTCTCCCTAGGAAGCAGAAACAGAGGTTTGTCTTTGATTGAGAAAATATTGGGGTTGGTTGTAGTTGTTGTTGAGAACAGAGCGCAAGAAAACAAATTAAAACAGTAGTAGATTAAAAAGTGCTTGGCTATGGGTTGAAATACTGTACGTCCCTATGAGCACTGCCGATCCCAGATTGGATGGACTGGCACCTAAAGGAAACTAACCACCACGGGGTGGCGAAGTTAACCCCTATCTGAATGTCCTAAGCATACACAACAGATAGGGACCTATGTCTCAACAGAACTCGAGTAAATCCCACGTCACCAGGAAGAACTCACCATTAGTGCACTTTGCACCGAATTGAGTCTGACTCATTTAAGGTCCCCATACTGCCAGCAGGGGTGTAACGTTAACGGCATCGAAATTAACTCCGTTCCTCCCATCCGTTGCCCTTAGGGATCGGCAGCTAAGATCATTCGCGCATTTCACCCCATAGCCGAGTCCCTATGGTCACTACACTCTACGTACGGAAATCATAATTGCAGAAATTAAACGGGCAGCATAACAGTAAGACATAATGGTAAAATAACAGAAATCAAACGGACAGAATAACGACAGTAAAATTGAATAATTCGAAATTAAAATTGGCAGAGTAACAGCATGCAAAACAGATGATAAAAAGTAATAAAATGTTTCTCTAGTAAAAAAAATGGACAAGGAATCTAATGGAACCCTAAACTAAACTAAAGGAATGGTGAAAAGGGCTCTCCAAAAATGGTGAAGGCTTCCTCTATTTATAGGCACAAATCTGGCCGCTGATGCGCACGCATAGGCCCTATAGGTGCGTACTCATATGGTCCGGTTCCAGCCAGGACGTGACGCCCAAGGCATGGCAATGCGTACACATAGGCTCCTTTGGTGCTTACGCATAGGCTCTAGATTTGGCCTTCAAGCTTTTCTTTGCGATCTTCTCGTTTCTCGTGCTCTCTTTAGCCACTTCCGCTCCGAACTTTGCCTGTTAAAGCCTAAAACACTTGAACGCACATTTACAACTCTAAAGAACGATTAAACGCAATCATGCTTGTTTCTCATGTATTTGAGTGGTGAAATGTTGATAATTAGTCAATTTATGATATGAAATAAACCATCGAAATGGGGTTTATCAGTCAACCCTATTTACCCTTTTAAAACATGCGGGCTTTTCTTAAAAATTTAGGCCCGCTAATAGAAATGATAATGGGCAGGTCAGGACGAGTAATCAAGTACTCATACCTGTCTTGAACATTCATGTATTGTCTCATTACCCGTCCCATTATTCACGTATATCTAAATCTTTTCCCCATACTCAAACGCACATATACTTGCTTCATATCCAAACCTATGGGTATATACATGAAATAGATAAAAAAATAAAATAAAATATTTAATAATATACGTAACATGATTTATTAAAATTAAGAAATGAAAGAAGGTTAATTATAGCATTTAAAACTCTTTAAATTACTAAATAACCATAAAATTATAGATAAATTTATGAAAAATTAAATTATATTTTTTATCATATGGGACATGACAAGTAATGGGGCGGGTCAGTCATTACTCACACCTGTCCCATACCATAGAGTACTAAACAGGTATTACCCAAACCCGCCAATACTCATTCAGTCGTTGAAAAAACACGCTCTATTCAAGGTAAGGCATGTCGGGTCAGCTCCAGGCATGCTAAACGGACTGAGTTTAATTAACCGGTGAACAATGGCGGGTTATGTTGACCCATTTATTTTATTTCAAAAATAAAAGAAAATGACATCTTTTGTCCAAATTTTATTTTTTATAGTTAAAAATTGGAACTTTTTAAAATTGTTTAAACATAAATAAATAAATGGGTTAGTCCGTTTTACCCGTTGGATAGCCATAAACAAATTATGCTGAAATTTTTAGACTGTGAATAAAATAGGCTTAAAAAAACCAGCCTGCGGGCTTAAGACAACGGGCTTAAATGAGTCAGGTTGGCCCATTTGAAATCCCTGCTATTTAATTATCTTGACGAAAAAATAGATACTCGATCATATCCACATATATTACATTTAAAAAATAAAAAAATATGACATAATCCAATATAATTAAATAACATTTAATATAGTGTTATGCAATTCAAATATAATTTAATATAATCTGACATACATATTAAATATAGACATATGTTAAATGAAAATAAAACAAAAATAACTTTTAATATAATAAAACAACATAATTCTTAATAAATTCACATTTATGGAAATTTATCGAGTTTTCGTATGATAAAAAATCAAATGATGAATTGATTATCTAAAGATGTATAAATGAATTAAGTATATGGCCCTGAAAATGGGCGGAACATGTTGGGCCAGACCAAATCGTCTATAACGGGCAGACTTTTTCCAAAAGATTAGGTCCATTAAAAATGTTGAGTAAACGGATTAGTACGATTAGCCCAGAAAAAATGTCCGGTTAAACGGAACAGCTTGTGGGAAATGTGCTAGTCCATTTTTTTTAATCTTTTAAAAAAAATTAACATAGTGGTGTCTAAAATTTTTATATATTTCAACGTTTTTACTGTATAAAAATGTCATTTTATCCAAATATTTATTTTTAGAGTATAAAGCTAGAGTTTATTTTTTTGAAAATAAATAAATAAACAGACTAACCTATCGGGTTGGCCATAAACGTCCCATGTTGAAAAGTTATAGCCCATGAATATAGCGAGCTTAAGCGCTAACCCTAAATTAAATGGGTCGGGCTAGTCTGTTTGATCGACCGTCTTAATTATGTACATTTTAAATTAAATCACTACACGACATATTATTATCAGTATATTCCTGTACAATCTGGAGTTAATAAAAAGCATATAAATAGTTTAAAAAAATAAAAAATAAAATATGTTGACATTAATAAAAGTATTAATGATGTAAAATATTAAAATGTTATTAATAGTTTAATTAAAATATACTATTATTAGAATAAAAAATTGCAAGATTTGATATTAATGAGTGATATTAATTTATCAATTAATTTATTTTACAATATTTATATTAATTCATTAATTGATTTGGTTTAATGGTTTAAGAAAAATAAATCGTGAAACACTCTCAGGAGTATGCCATGTCACCGCTCCATTATTAAGTGCTTAAAACCGATTTTAATATTACAATGATACTACATGTAACATCATACACCCTTATACACCCCTTTTTTATAAACCAAAACCATTCTCACACAAAGAGAGTGAGAAACACGCGCTCACCCTAAACCAACCACGCGCTCACTCAAATACAGTTTTCATTTTCTTTTGAAAGAAAATCC
The DNA here is from genome assembly GCA_036250425.1 of Stylosanthes scabra. NCBI lineage: Eukaryota > Viridiplantae > Streptophyta > Magnoliopsida > Fabales > Fabaceae > Stylosanthes > Stylosanthes scabra. The sequence goes on from JASCZI010272171.1 coordinate 29,207, forward strand.
ACTCTCGTCAAAAGCACAGAAATCATCTTCCAAGCACACAAATCCTCAAAGAGACTCAAAACAGAAACCGTCAAACTTCAATTCTCGTTTTTCATTTTGCATTCTCTTCAACTTCCATTCTTCGTCTTCGTTTTGCATTCTCGTCAACTTCAAGTAAGTTTCACTTCGATTTCTGTGTTTTATATATTTGATTTTCTATTCTATTTTACTTTCTTCAATTTCTGTTTTAGACACTAATTTGTTTATTTAGTCACCGTTTCTGATTTTAGATTCTGAGTGATATTTAGGATTTCAGTGCTATTGATCTACATTTCCATGCTATTGATCTACATTTCTTCAATTTCTATCTGAATGTGTGAATCTGTAACTTATACTATGATTTATGTTACTCAGAGTATCTGATTTAGGGTTTACAAAAATGCTCACAACGTGTTTGATAAAATGTCTCATTGATTTGCACATTAGTTTAGAATAAACTCAAAACTATGCCAATTATTGCCAGCAAAGAATCTAGAGTCTGATCTACACTATAGAATTAGAACTAGAAGATACTAATAAATTGTTTTGATTTGTACAACATTGGACAAGTTGATCGACCTCTGATTCACGAGCTGAAGATAAGTAGTAGTGGTTTTTTTTTTTTTGTGGGATAACTATGATTTTGGTCATAAAGGTTTAAGAGAAAAATCAATTTAGTCACAAACATATTTTAGGCCAAAAATTAGTCATAAACGTTGTAATTTATATTAAAATGGTACAGATTGACATTTTTGCCCCTTATACTAACTTTTTCTTCTTTGTTTCAAACCGTCACTGAAAATCGAACCGATCTAATTATATAAGATCCCTAATTTTAGAAAGTTAATCTTATCACCCTTCAACTTTGTCTAATTTTCCTTTTGCCCCAAATTGAGACCAAACCCTAATTCCTACCCCACCCATACACCATCAGCAGCTCTCTCCAAAACACAAGACACACACAAAACCCTAGCAAACCTAAACTCAACACACACGAACAAAAACACAAGAGGGGAGGGAGAGAGGTGACGGCGCCGGCCAGAGGCAAAGCCGTCGCCGCCATCGCCGGTACCATTAGATAGTGAGAGATCGAGATAGAGAAAGAGAGAGTGATGCCGCCGTTGTGTTTCACTCCTCTGCCGCCGTCGAGCTCTACCACTGCGATGTCCAGAAGCCGCTGCTGCCATCACTGGTAATGACGGAAAGGGAGACACGACGCCGAAGTGAGATCGGAGAGAGAGAGAGTTCGAAGAAGGAGATAATGACGCAAGATGGAGGCTGGGGTTCCGTCGCCGCTGCAACCTCGAATTATTGCTGCTTCCATCCACGGTTCCGTCGTCGCCGTGGTTGATGGAGTCACTGTTGAAGCTCCATTTGTGGTTGCCATGTCCAAAAAGAGAGAGATGTGTTGAGAGAAAACGATCTGGACTTGAAGAGAAGGGAGAAAACGCCGTCGAAGTTCTTTCCGCCGCTGTTGCACTCACCGCCGATGTTCTCTGAGATCACCGGAACCACCACTCGGTTTCCCTTTTTCTGTCGTCACTAAGTCTGTCATGCAAGGAGAAAACACGATAGTGATGGTTTCTTTTTTCCCGGTGAAAATTGATAGTGCTTATGTAATATAAGCACACTTTGATCTGTAATTTTCTTGTGGTTATCATTGTTGCTAAGTTTTGTTAGTTGTTCTACTTTGCACAAGTAATATTCGTTGTAATTGTTGAGTTGCTTATTTAATTAATAATTATTGATTCTTGAATTGCTGTAAAAAATTAGGGGGTTGATGTTGATGGTGGAGATGGTTGAAATGGTGGTGATGGTGGATTGATGGTGTTGATGGTGATGATGGTGGATTAATGGTGTTGATGGTGGTGATGGTTTAGTCTCCTAAAAACCGGTTTACTGGTCCAAACCCTTAAAAACTTATCTTGTTTTTAAAAATAGGGGCAAAATCGTAAATCAATCCATTTTGAAAAAATTACAACGTTTGTGACAAATTTTTGGCCTAAAATATGTTTGTGACTAAATTGATTTTTCAGTTAAACCTTTATGCCTAAAATCATAATTATCCCATTAGATTACTAGTGGCTTGTTATTTGCTTGGCCCTATAGCCAGTAGCTACTAGCTAGCTACTTTTGTTAGTTTTCCATATGTATGTCAGTTTGGTAAGAATTAACAACACTTCATTGTTTAATTTGTCTCCATGATAAATATTTACTTTCTATATGCAAAGCTGCTGCTCCTCAAGCACCTTGAATTGCTAACAGCTCATTGACGAGCGCCAAGCAGCTGCTTTCGCCACCAGTTCGAAATTCCTTAGTTTTGAAAACAGATTATCATTATAGAGAAATCCAAACCAGTTGTGAGATTGACAACGGGGTTAGTCAACAAAGAAAGGTGTCACAGAGTTGCAACCAATTAAAAATACCGAGTATTAAACTCGGGTCGTTCTCCCTAGGAATTGAAATATTGTGGCTCGCGAATGGTTGTGAAAATGGGGGGTTGCAATAGTTGGGTGTTAAGAACAAGAGCAAGAAAACAATTAGATAAAACTGATGATGATAAAGGATGCCTGGTCTTGAGTTGAACTATAATGTGTCCCTATGATCACCACTAATCCCAGTTATGAATGGTTGTCACGTAAGACACAAAGCCCATTCTGTCTAATGGTCGAATGAGTGGAAGTTAACCCCGTTCCAAAAGTCCTAGGCATACACAACAGCGAGGGACCAAGGTCTCTATAGACTCGAGTAAATCCTACGTCACCAGGAAGAACTCACCAATAGTGCATTTAACACCGAATTGAGTCTGTATCATTTAAGGTCCTCATACTGTTGGCAGGGGCGTAGCGTTAACGGAACAGTTTTAACTCTGGCCTTAACCCATTCTTTTCCTTAGGGACTAGTGGGTAAGATCATCCACACTTCAAGCCATGACCAAGGCACAAGAAAACTACTCTATATCCATAAGAAACAAAATATCAAACACTTGGCGGGCGTAGTAAAAAAACATGCTAAATAACTAGAGAAATCAACAAGCAAGATGATTAATGGAGTAAATAGGCAAGAGAAATAACAATTATCAATAATCTACCAACAAAATAGCAATAGATCATAAGAG
>JASCZI010272172.1:3140-13576 GCA_036250425.1 Stylosanthes scabra
CGTTCCTGAGCCCCAAGATTCAGAGTCTGTAGGTGCAATGATTTTCCCATCAACCTGTGATGCATTTTTTAATAATAAGTAAATGAGAAAATAGAGAAGAGTAATATAAATTATTAAATACAATAATTCATTGATTATTCATACCTGAAAAACAATGTTTTGTTCACAATTAGGGCCTGAGAAAGAGATTGGTTTCACCAAAAATACAGAACCTGAAGGAACAATCATTGTTGAGCCCTCCGTTTTGCAAGTATCAGCCCATGCATCTTCAAAAGCCTGTTTTTATTTTATTTTAATTTTTTTAGAATAGTTAATATAATATAATATATAGAAATATTGAAATAATAATCATTCTTTGCATACATATCTTTATTTATTTTATGTTCAATTCTTTTTTTATTCAATCAGGATCAAACTCTAAACATTTTTCAGTCACAAAAACTCTGATAAATTAATGATATCACGTTATAAAAATATTTCTCCAAAAAACTTAAGTCGATAAGGATAGTTATAAATGATTTTATCTCTAACAAATAATAATAATATAATAATAATAATAATAATATGAAACCGATATATATAATGATTACCTTAGTATCATCTGCTTTACCATCCCCTTTAGCACCATAGTCTAATACATTGAAAGTATTATTATTATTATTATTATGAGATGAAGAAGTAGTACTAGAGGGGGAGGGGGAAGGAGCAGTGGCTTTTAGTTTCCTCCAATGGTGGTAGTTATTCCCTCCTATTATAGCACTGCAACTTTCAATGCTTGAACACACTATTGCAATGATCAAGGTAAAGGTGCATAGTTTCATACACTTCATCATCATTTTATTTTATATATAATTAACAAGAGCTTTGTGTATGTGTGTGTTTGTCTTTTGTCTTGCTAACAAAGAAGGAGATTATTGCTGTATTTATAGGCACAAAGTTAAGGGCACTATGCACATACGAACCCTACAATATCCAATATCAATTATGGCAGTTTATAGATAATATATACAAAGCTAAGTTTAAGTTTATAATATATTTGTTTTGGATTTATTAAAATACAAAAATTAAAAAGTTAAGTAATAATAATTTAAACATATATCTCGTAATAAAACAATATATATTTTGAGTTGGATAATTCTACGGTGATGAATATATTTTTTTGTGAATATATTTTTGTGTGAATAGAATAAAAAGAAATTATAAATTTATTTTAAAAAATTAACAAAATTTAAATTGCACGAATTTTGAACATGTTAGCTAAAGTGCTAAACTCATAATTCTTTTCCGAGAAAGTTTTTTTTTTTTTTAGCCAACAATTATTTAAACAACACTAATTAATAGATGCTTATAGGGCTGGAAGTGAGTCAAGCCAGCTCATGAACCAGCTCGAGTTCGACTTATTAACAGCTCGATAAGTTGAGCTCGTGAGCTGGTGAGCTGAGCTTGAGCCTAGGTTTAAGCTCGAAAATTAAATGAGTCGAGTTTGAGTTTGGGTAAGCTCAGCTCATTAGCTCGTGAGCCGGCTCGAAAATATATATAAATATTTATTTATTTATTAAATTATTAATACAGATAATATTCAAAGTATAAAGTATTAATTACTTATTATACAAAGGTGATATTTTATATATAAAAAAATATTTATAACCAACAATTAGTTAGTCAATATTAATCATGCTGAAAATAAGGGTAAAATAATAATTACAAATGACTTGAATATTTTTATATTCTTGATTGACGTTGGCTAATTTTTTTTATTAGTTACTTATCATTATTTATATATGTATTATATTATTATAATTTATTGAAATAAAATTATATATTATATTCATGTTATTTGAGCCCGCTCGTGAGCTCGAGCTAGCTCGTGAGCTTTCGATGAGCCAAATTTGAGTTTAAAATATAGGCTCGATTATTAATGAGCTGAGCCGTGAGCCAAGCTCAATTTTCGTGAGCTGAGCTTGAACTTGGCCTAGCTCGGCTTAGCTCGACTCACTTTCAGCCCTAGATGCTTATCTCTTTTATGGTTTTTCTCTCATTTTTCTCTAACTCTCTCCCTCTTTTTTTTTTTAACCGTTTTTTCTTCTTTCGAAATTCTTGTTAGTCATTATTAATCACTTATTCATTGGTTACGTAGCAATATTGTTCTTATTCTTATTATATAATATTTGCTTACATATTGACTTTGATTTAAGTATTAATTAACATTAATTAGTTGTGGCCCAATTGACAACTTATATTAATTACAACTGATTAGTTAACAACACAATATTTAAAAATTAAAAGTACACTTAAAATGAGATAATTATTTTTCATTGGAGAAGACTAGAAGTATAAGACATATATCATCATCAGCAATCATAATATTTTATTTTTGTTCCAATGAATGAAACACACATGTCCAATAATCACAATATCCAAGTTTTTCCAATGAGAAATTAAAGTAGATCACATAATCCATGCAAGTTATATATTAACTATTCTTTCATGTCCAATAATTATACACCAATAGAATTTTTTAAGCTTTGATTTTTAACTTAAACTCATTGTCTTATTTGATTCTATAGCTATTAGGGAGATCACAATTTTAAATTTATAATTAACGGATCCACAAACCGTATCAAGCTACGTAACCACAATATATATATATAATAATTTCTTTTTCCTAATAAGAATAGGTATTGCTTCCACAGGGAAAAAAAAAAAAGTAACTTAACAAAAGACTTGAAATTGGTACAATTATTTCTATGTATCATGTGAGTTTGAATTTGTCACGTAGTTATTATGAAGCTACTACTAATTGTTGCTTGACATATAAGTTATTATATATTAATTAATGTTAACTCATATATATACTAATAATAATTAAGATGAAATTAGTTTCAAAAGTATATTAGAAAATCAACTATATTTTAGTTAATATCAACTGAATTTAAATTTGAAATTCTAAATTATAAACTCTTTGTCCTAGCGGCAAACCCTAAATATAATTCTCCAAAATAAGAGAATTAAATAAAAATATAATTTTATGATAAAAAATTAAATAATATTGACTAAGTAAATGAGAATTCCTTATATTTTAATATTTAATTTAATTCTTAAAAAAAAAGAACTGCAAACAACATAAGGGCTTCGAAGCAAATCAGGCCTCCAAATGTATTATATTTAATAATTAATAATTATTAATTATTAAGTTGGTAAAGTTAAACATCTATGATTGTGAACAAAATCTGGATGTTCGGCTACTTTTTTTATTTTCAAACTAAATAATCATCATATATATATAATTGTACAATTAGAAGATTAAAAAAATTTATAAACACACAATCATACATACATGCATGATTATTATAAGTTATTACCCCCAAACTATATTTTGTTTTTTTCTTGATACTAGCTAGAACCTTCAATACTACCACGTATGACATAAACTTAGTTGTTTTATGAAATTTCCTTTATAATTTCTTTCATAATCATCATCATTCATCCCGTTAATTAGGCTTATCCGCAACGATAATAACTAATAATGTCACATTATGCTGGATTTCCACGGCACATGGCTCTTTCAATTTGCTTGATGAATGCTAATCTAATTTAATTAATTAAAAAGAGATAATAAATTATAAAAATAAATAGGGCTATAATAAATGATACATTAGCTTATATTATATTATTAACAAATATATGTGTAAAAAGTATTACATTACTTCTTCACGTGTTCCTTTAACTTCTACGACATGTGAAATACATACGTAAGCTCCATGCAAATTGAACTACTCTAGATCCAATCATCTATTTTTCTCGTGATATACTACTATAGTTTAATTTTCAAAATAAATTTTCATATACGTACCTTTCAATATGTAGATAAAAATAAAGGGATACTTTAGTAATTCTGTCTTAAGTTAATCCGGTTTATTTGGTCATTAGGGTTTGTTTGGTTTATTTGATTTATTCTTTTAAAATTTTTCTTTTCCTCTGTATATCAACTTTTTCTCATTTATTATTTTGTTGATTGATTATTAGTTTTAAAAAAAATTACTTCCCTTGAAAAACCGTATTTACTATATTTTGTCAAATATATGTACCAATATAAAAATATATACATCGATATATAAAGAAAAAAATTGAGTAAATTCCCAATTTAATATATAAAATTTTACCCATTCTCAATTTGTTTCATAATTTATATTTTACTTAAATTAGTCTTTAATTTTTTTTCAATGTAATTTATTGCTAATTTATATTGCCGCCTCAAGTAAGGTTAGAATTGGCCTTGCTTAAAGGACTCCCCTACTTTTGCATGCATTATTGCATTCAATATTGAGGGCTTGTTTATATGAGTTTTTCAAAAAAATCTTTTTTTAATGATATTTTTTTAAAAAGTAAAAGTAAATTTATGTTTGGATGTTTTATATAAAAGTATTTATTATAGAAAATGTTATGTTTGGGAAAAAAGAAAATGTTATGTTTTATATATAGCTATTAAAACTTGTGAAATTGACATGCACAGACATTTTGGCAAAAGATCATTCCAGTATTTTAAATTTTTATTAGTGAATCATTTGAGATTTTAATTTTTTTTATAAAGATGTTAGTGATTCGCTAATCTCTTTATAAATATATCAAATTTGTAAGATGTCGTCTCAAAATAATAGGTCGACGTCCGAATGGAATAGGCTATAAGAGATTTGTTATTTTTGTTATTAATAAAAGAGGGGTAAAGGGTGCTTTTTTAAAATATTGATAAGGATAGTTTTGTCTATTCATTATTTCAAAACATCTTTTTTTTTTTTAAGTGAAAAAGATCTTTTAAAAAATATATAAAAAACATCTTTTGAAAAAAGATTTTTTTTATTTATTTTACTAATGCTTTTACTTTTACTAGTAAAAATTATCCAAACACATCAAAAAATTAAAAAAGATCTTTTTATGTCAAAAAAAGATTTTTTTTACCAACATAATGTTCCCAAATAAGCTTTGAATCTATCTTTATCTTTACACTTAATCGTCTCTTATTTTTATCTTTACACTTTATTTAGAAGTTATCAGAATTATTAGGTTTATGAGATAGGATTTCAAATATTTTTTTCACTTTTATTCTACTAAAATATTGCTCTCCTAATATTTTTTATTTAGAAACAGTTTTAATAGCTATTTTGACTTTCTAAAGAAATATCTAAAATCTAACTTGAATTATTAGTGAAATTTGTAGGAGTAAGGGCGAAATTTAATTTTTCTTTTAAAATTTTGGTAAATATTTACAAGTTGTTTTCTAAAAAAAATGAATTTTGTCTTTTTAGAATTTTATTTTGTAATTCAGATTGGCCTCTACTTTCTTATTTAATATTCTTTTATCATTGTTGAATGGTTGTGATTTTTTTTTTCTGCTTACTTTCATTTATCTTTCTACTAACATGTATGTTTTTTTTATTTTTTAATTACTCTTAGGGATGCACATTAATTTAATCATTAAAATACTTCTTTCATGTTTTGTTATTTAATTATTTATACCAATTTTTTTGTGACATTGATATTGAGTTTATACTGTACAAGTCATGAGAAAAAGACTATGTTTATTACTTAAATAACATAAAAAATTCGCTCTTGTAATATTTTTTATTATATTATGATATTTACATACTTTAGTATTTAATATTTTCAAATTTATATGTATTATCATATTTAAAATTTTTAGATCGAGTAAATTATATTCTGATATTAAAAAAATTTGGCCACCCCTAAGGTAATTCTCTAGCTCCGCCTTGAAGTCAAGTATTTATTTATTTATTTTGAACAAGAAATCAATTATTTATTCAAAAAAAGAAATATATACAGGTTTTTTTTTTTGCTCAAGACTGGGCTTAGCTATTGGAAACACACCACCAGCTCCATGCCTCCATCATGGATTCATGATTGTTTGTTATCAAAAAAGTCTTTACCTATCACTTGGAGAATACCAAAACTATACATAGTTGGGTTTCGGCCCATATGAAATAAAACTTTAGCCCATTTAAAATAAGATTTATTAAGCCCATTTATCAGTTTAAGTAATACTAACATTCCTTATTAAGCCCATTTTATTATTCTTTGCATATCCAAACATTTTGGATCTTATCTAACTTGAAAACACTTCTCACCCCATTTTTTTGGTACTGGCTTCTCACCCCATTTATTTTCGTATTTGTGAATACACTAATTTGAGAGATGTTAGATGAATCATGACAAAAAAAAACAATGTTAGATGCTTATGAATTTTAATTTATTTTGATTATTATTTTTAGTCATGAATTTTAATATTTTTAATTAATAATTTAATATAATATTTTAATCGATATTTTTTAATTTTGATGGCTAAATAATAATAAGAAAATAATAAATTTTGATGACAATGTATTGGATTGAGGATTAAATTTTTGTTTATGCTTTATTTTAAATAAACTTGGTATTTATGTTTCTTTATTTTTTTTTTCTTGTTATGTTCCTTTCATACAACAAAGTGTCATCTGTCAGGCAATGAGGCAAAACAAATGTGAACCCATAACTTTACCCTTTTTGAGATTATTTATTTCTTTCCTATTTTTTCATTTCAAAATGTACTAAAAAAATTAATTAATAAATAATAAATAGATATATATGTAATTTATTGGGCTTAATAATAATAATGATTTTACGTGTACATTTATTTTATCTAATTAATTTCAATTAAATTATTTATTTTATATAAAATAGATTATTATTTCAATGATAAATAAAAATTTATTTAGATATTATTTTTTATATTATTCGACATTAAATCAGTCTTTTATTTAACATAAAAATAAATAATTTAATTAGACTTTATTAGCTAAAATATGTCTACATATATCATTAGTTAATAAAATTGAGAGTTATCAGATATGACTTTTAGTTAATGTGAAAGTTGATTAAAACTAATTTTAATTCTAATTTTTTTTAATAAGAGAAAAAGCAACATTCCAAGTCATAATTAGCAATGAGATTGTCCAAACCAAACCCTATAGAATGCTGAACGCTGAATGCAATAGCCAACTTGACCAAGTTACATCGACGCATGATTTAATTTTTTTATATTTTTCTTTCCTTGAAACAAGAAGATATATTTTTTTAAAAAAACAAAGAAGAAGAGAGAAACTGGATCCAACTGGCCCCTTATTGACTCAACCATGGCCAAACCTTAACTACTATCGATAATCTATCCACCACCACTAACTTTCCTCACACTCACACAACCCAACACCACCCCGACTGCCACCACTAACATATAAATATACTATTTAACTTGAAAAAATAAATTGAAAATAAAAATCATTGAAAAGATTTATAGTATTTTTAAATTTTAACCATGATCTAAATTAAAAAATTTATAATACATAAATTAAAATTAACAACTAAAATTACAAAAATATTAATGTTTTTGGTATATTTAAAAATTAAGTAAATACAATTGATTAAGGGACGTCAAGTCCCAAAACGAAAAAGTTCAGAGGTCAAGAAGGATATTTACTCTTAAAAATTTTCTAAAATAATTATTAATTCTTCCAAAAAATTAATAATGAAATTTGAAAAGATTATTTTAAATAAAAATTAGATTCAATATAAAATATTAAAAATAACATAAATATTACATGATAGTTAATTTAGTAGTTCTCTTAATTTATTTTGTGCACATGATATTTTTTTTATTAAAATTACCTAAATTTCTTTTTCTTAAACTAAATTTTTATTAAAGAGAAAGGAAAAAAGTTTTTTTTTTCTGACTAAAGGAGAAAAGGTTTAGATTACTTTATTAACCTTTATACGTTTTTTATATATTGAATTTTAATTTTAATAATTAACAATGAATAGAATATGGTTCCGAATTTACGTGATTATTATAAATAAGGATCTCTGTGCCCAGTCGCTGCTCCTTCCCTCTCATTTCCCGTCACCTACTTCAACTTCCCCTTCCCCTTCTCCGGAGCGTCCCGTTGGGCCTCTTCGACCCGCAACCCGGACCCGAAAATCCGATTACATATTCACACATAGAAGTTGCACGCAGAATCCGAGGCAAGTTCTTGTTCACATCTCTACACAGGTAGGCTTTAATATTCGCTTCCCATTTTTTTTTTTTTTTGTCAATTTTTGTTTCGATTTTTCACGCATTCCGAGCACCGTGTCGCGATTCGTCAGATCTGGATTCTGAGAAAAAAAATTGAGTTTGCTTGTTGCTTGCATGGTTAGGTTTTTGGTGCGTGGTTCACTGAATCTAGGGCTTGTTTTTGTTTTTTTCGGAAGTATGGTTTCTGAGTTTCCGATTTTGCGCGTGCCATATTTAGGGTATTTTTCAGCTTAATATTGGATGGATTAAATTGTTTGAAAAAATTTTCAGCTTCTGATCCTTTTTGTAAAAGAAATGTTGTGGGTTAGGGTTTGTTAATATGCTGTGGAAGCTTTTGGGCTTGTGATCTTCAGCTTAGGTTTGGTGCAGTTTTTCTTTTGTTTGGTCTCTGGGAATTGGATTTGTTGTTTCTATGTTTGGTGATACTGGGTGTGGAGTAATTCTTTATGTTAAAATGTGTTGATTTGACCGGTGAACGAAATTTCTATTGTGGGGATGGGGTAAATTATGCTTATTTGCAACGTGCAACTTTTAGTTATTGCTGGATAGGATTTGATTGTAACTAATTTGTTATGTTGTTATACTGTTGTCATGTTAGATTTACATTGCCAGTTCACTTGAGATGGCTGCCACAGCAACTGCCTCTTCAGTTGGTCCGCGGTATGCACCACCAGACCCTACGTTACCAAAACCATGGCGGGGTCTTGTCGATGGGAAGACTGGATATCTTTATTTTTGGAATCCTGAAACTAATGTCACCCAATATGAGCGGCCTTCAAGCTCATCTGTCCCACCTGAATATTCTTCTTCGGTGTCAAGTTCCTCTGTCCAGGTTCAACAATCATCTCAAGGGCAGCAGCGTGGTCGCAGTCCCGAGTTGAGTGATAGGTATGATAGAAACAATGGAGGAGTGTCAAACAATGAAGCTGGATCGCGCAACTACCAGGTTTATACTCTACTCTTATTTTCTTTATTATAAAACTTATATAAAGGGGGAGCCTTAGAGCAATGGTTGTCTCTATGTGACCTCAAAGGTCATGGGTTCAAAATGGGGAATCTGAAGCTTGCATCAGGTAGGGTAGGTTAGGCTGTGTTGGACTTCTGCTGTTCTGCATAACACGATATTCTTGTGTGGCAGCCATGTTTTTTTAGCAATTTGATACCTCAGATAACCCGTGGCACTGTAGAATATCAGCTAGATTTGGTTTAAAAATAACTGATCCTGTTATCCTCATGAAAGATGATGAATACTGAATAGTAGGTGTAAGAGGATGTATTGAACAATTGATTGTCTCCTTCTCATGAAATAGATGTTAGAGATGTTTGGGTGTCGCATTTATGTTGGAAAATGAAGTTATATTTTGCTATAGAAAAGGAATGTAGCATTGGAAGAACAATTGTGTATTTTTGTCCTCCTAGTTTGTCTGGGGGCTTATTTTACTTGTCTTTTATTTTGTATTAGGATTCCAAAGGTGGAAATATTAGTTCTCATAATGCTCCAAATGGGATGCATTCTGCTGGAAATGTTAGTTCCTCTGTCAGAGGTCAAGGAGCATCAGATACTGGAGCTGGGTTATCTCCAGAGGCTTATCGGCGTCGGCATGAAATTACTGTTACTGTAAGTATATAACAGGCAAATAATGTCACATTGTCATTAGGTGCTGTATATTTGCATTTGGAGTAGTTGCAACTACAATAGTGAAATATATGAATATATACTCTGGTGAAACATTTTTTCTCCTTTGGCATTGTTTAAAAAAGATAGTCTGGATAATTGAATGTTACCCTTGCTTCTGGGCTTGTGCCAATTACATGAGTTTCTATGCTTTTTTTCATGTATTTATTTATTTTTTTATTATTCCTAGGGTGATGATGTTCCTCCTCCACTTACATCATTTAGTTCAAGTGGTCTTCCATCTGAGATTCTTAGAGAGGTAATGCCATCCATTTTTTTTGTCTTTCCTGAGTAATTGCCGCTAGGAGGATAAAAAAGTTCCCTTAGGTACCTGACCCAGTGTTTCCTTTGCAAAATTCCTGAAGCTCCAATTTCTAAGTTTCAGGCTCATGATAATTTTTTGCCATCTTTACTTTGTTGTCGTAGGTGCGATATTTGCTCCTGGGGAGGAGCTAATGTCGTACGCTGTGGTGCCCTATTTTGTGGGCTAGCATTTTATTTGGAGCGCCCTTTACGGTGGACCAAGTTTTTGCAAAGGCTTTCCGAATCATCCAAGTTCGTGGCTGGGACTGCCGTTGGTCATGATTCAGTCTGCCACTTGGTCTGTACGGAAGAAGAGGCCTCCTCATGCGCTAGCTTGCA
>JASCZI010272172.1:15290-31095 GCA_036250425.1 Stylosanthes scabra
ATCACGGGGTGGTGGGATGAATAGATCCAGACGATGGGGTTCTTCTGGTTCTGGCCGCGGGGGCCGCGGTGACTCTGGATACGGTGGAAGGGGTAGTGATTCTGGATACGGTGGTAGGGGTAGTGATTCTGGATACGGTGGAAGGGGTGGTGAAGCCGGATACGGTGGAAGGGGTGGTGATGCCGGATATGGTAGCAGAGGTGGCGACTCTAGTTATGGTGGAAAGGGTGGGTGGTCTGCTTCTGGCAGAGGTGGAGGACGTGGGTCAGACTATGATTCACAGAGGTCAGTTTACCTTATTATTGTTATTTTGTTTATTACAAAAATTCTTGATCCGTTAAAGTTTGTGCGAGAAGACTTCAGTTCTGTAACAGGATTCTCGATGTCATCCTAGATATTTATAAGTACTTGTTTCAAATATGTTCTCTTGTGGTGTAGGAATGATCGTGCTCGGAGTCCTGACAGGGGATCTAGTTGGAGTGATCGCTTCAAAAACCGTGATCGCAGCCGCAGTCGTAGCCCTGTCAGGTCACATATCAGCTTTCACAAAGCAATGATGGAACGCAGTGGTGGTGACAGTGATCGCAAGAGTTTTAATCGGGACCGAAGCCGCAGTCCTGTCCCCTATAACAAGGACCGGGTTCCTGCAGCTCGTGAGCGTTCCCCCCCTTACAGTTTTCATCGCTCAGTTATGGGACAAGGTCGATCATCCTCCCCATCTCGACAGCAGCATGCAGAGGAAAAAGCAGTAAGACGCAGTCCTAATCGAAGCTCACCATCCTCTCCTGGTGGTGGTAGATCCAACAACGGTGCTCAAAAGGAGTGGGGAAGGTCTCATGGTGACGGGAAGTATGGTGGATCTTCCTATAATGGAGAAGAGGAGGAAGGTATGATACCTGATGAAGAAGGCATGATAGGTCAAGATGATGGTGTATATCAAAATGCAGACTAAAGCCTTTTAAGTTGTGTGGTTAACAATCTTACTTAAGGTTATTTTGGTGTACTTTTGCATATGGAAAAGACAATGTTGCTTGAACCAGGGGCAACCTAGGATTTGGTAGTAAAAAGTACATGGCAAGTGTATATTTTTGAGGGGCTGATTAGGAAAAAGAAAAGCCTTGAATCCTGGAATTGGCATAGATGAAGAGCCTAGTAAGGAATATTATTATGGTGTTTTGTTTTGTTGAAAGTAGTACACATAGCAGCATATATTTTGGTGAAAGCAAGCAGCGAACAAATTACAAATGCTTTTGAGTTGCAATTTGCCGTCTGCTATTGCGAGCTTTAGATCTTACAACTCTTATTTGTAAGACTCGCTATTTCTGTGTCTGTAATCTGTGAAGCGTTTTGGTGAACACTGAACAGGTATTCCTGCGGATGAATTAATTAAATCCTCCATTTCGGTTGAGAAAAAAATTGCATACTACTCATGTTTCTGTTTGCACTATCTTACGCATATCTTTGTTGCATGCTTTCATTCTTTCACAAGTCTAGGTTCATTTTAGTGCATTTAAGGGTGAAAACTGAAAACTGAAAACAGGTTAGTCTTTAGTCTAAACAATTCTGGTCTGTAAAATCTGGTTTTAGACTCTTAGCCTTAACTGATCTGGTCTGTAATATATTTAATTGGCCTGTAATCTTTTATAGGTTATTTTTATACCAGAAATGTTTTGCCGGAAAAATATGAAATAACTTAATTCCTTTTTAAGCATCTATTTAATTATCTTCAAAATTTATCCGACGCATTATGCGATTTATCTGACGTGTTATGCGACGTGTAATCTAACTATTGGATTGCGTGAAAATAAATGCCTCGCCTCGTCTTTAAAGAGAAGCAATCAACTCACTCACACACACATATTAGGGTGATTTTCTCTGCATGCATGGAGTCTACACCATGCTTTAACTTCCAAACCCAATTCCCATCCCTTCTCATGAATCCCTCTTCAAAGTCACAGCTTCCATTCACCATGCTCTCATCAGAAACCTTAGCTCCAACTCCTCCACCATCAAAATCAAAAAATCCCTCCCAAAAACCCAATTACAACACCAACATGAATGTGCCTAACTATTTTGCTTCTGCATTTTCTACTCCTGCAACCATGAATAATGCTAACTCCTCTTGGTTACCATCCGGTAACGAGCAGTACGATATTATAGACTTTATCAACCAAAACGGAGATAGAGTTATTGTCACTTCTGCGATTGCGTCAGCCAACAATTCCAATAACCAAGTGCAAATATGGGACTTTGCTAACAAAATTGTGATTACTCCAAAAACTTACTCCTCGGTGGCGGAGGTCGAGGTGGAGGTGGCTACAAAGAATGACACAAAGGCTAATGCTAATGTTCATAGCTTGATCAAAGGGCATCAATGGACACCGGATGAGGACATGTTTGTAACTATTTTTATGCTGAATTTTCGGGTTCTTTGGATTTTCGCTCTCTTTCTTAATTAATTTCTGGTTTTCTTATGCCATTAAATTCTTTTTGCCATTTTAATTATTTGTTGACTTCTTAAAGGTGATCATTATTGAAAATTTTCTCTTTTTGTTTTTTTCTGAATCTTTGATTTTTCTTCTTATTTGAGACGTTACTGAAATATTTAGTTAGTTCACACTATATACTATAGTACTTCCATTCCTTATTAAATTGTTGAATATTCATGTAGAGGAAATATGAGAACAGTTAAATAGTTTAACATATTTAACTAAATTATTTAAGTTATTTATGAATATTTTTTAATTACTCGTAAATAAAAAGTTCTCATTAACTCCCGTCAAGGAGTATTTAATTTGAATTTATTGTTTTATAGGACTCTGGAGGCATTAGTGAATGAAAATGAAAATAAGCAGAAAAAATGGTCAGAAATTGCAAAGTCACTTGATGGAAGGAATCCGAAGCAATGTAGAGAGAGATGGCACAATCATCTTCAGCCAAACATCAAGGTTTTTACTCTCTTTTCACTACTTCCTTTGGTTCATTTTTTTATGCCTGTAAAAATAAATTTGATGCCTCATAATTTTGTTTTCATGCAAAAATTTTATCATGGATAGAACATGAAAAAGTTTCACTAAAATAAAATAAAGTAATGAGTATAAATTTAGCTTAAAAATTTAATAAAAATAAAATATCATATTCTCCTAAATAAATATCTAATTTATCTATGAAAATAAATTTTCATCTTTTCACCATTTTTCTCGCAGTATCTTTTAACTTGACAGATTGAGAATTAATCCATTGTGAATCTAAATTTCATTTAACGTAATATGTTTTTTTTTTTTTATGACAACGTAGAAGGGAAAATGGACTCCACAAGAAGACATGATTCTGATGAAAGCCCACATGGAGATTGGTGCTAACAAATGGGCTAAGATTTCAAAGAGATTGGCAGGTAGAACTGATAACTCCATCAAGAACCGTTGGAATTGCATCAAGAGGAGAAGAACCACAGTGAACTCAAACTTAAACAAGCCCAATAACAACAACGACTTCGATGGCTCAAAAATGCTCAGAGCCTATATCAATGAAGTGGCTGCAGCCCAAGCAGAAGTAGCATCATCATCCAAGTCAAAGTCAAAGTCAAAGAATGATTCCAACAAGAATAAGGGCAAAGCCAAGATGTTCAATGGGTTTAAAATTGATCTCAATAATCCTCCCTTGGAGTTTCCAAGTGAAGAAGACATCCTCATTCATGGAAGTGGTGCTGGTGGTGAATATGGCAACTAGCTAGGTTTAGGGTTTGTGTGGCGGATGGTCGCAGAATAAGAGCCAGTTGCCGATTCATGAGCTGTTTTAAAATCGATTTCTTAAATATTTAATAAGTGAGATTTATCTCCATTATAAATTTGAGTTTGTTTTGTTAAAATATGTAACATTCAATAGGTGGGTTGTTATATCACCTTTTTTGGGGTTATTCATGTTGTTGAGACTATATATGTTTTTATCTGAAAATGATTCGGATTTTAAATTTAAACGAAGCTCTTTCATGATGCTCTCTTATTGTTAGCAGATTTGGATTATGGAATAAGAAGGAAGTGAATCATGTGAAGGTTGTGAATTGTAATATTACCAAAGACAAGAAAATTAAAGAAGCCATGCATGCATATGCATCACTATTAGTCAATCAGTAATATTAAAGGATCATTACAATTTATTTCTTTGGTAAATATTTAGTTAATTAATATATTTTTACAAGCTAATATCAAAATAAAAAGTCCAAATATATACTAACAATATATATGTACCGACTAAAATTGTTGGATGATATACATAATTTTCTGGTTCTGGTTTAATTTTCAAGATTTTATTAATAAAAATAAAAATTGTAAAAATAGATTTTTTAAATATTTTTTATTATTTTCAATTTTTGTTCACACAATCTTAAAAAAAAATAATAATTGGCTAATACCTTTTCCCCCTTATTTTGAGGACCGTGATTCCGTGAAGATCTTTTATGTGCCATGCGATTTAATTTTTACATTTGACTACATGAAAATAATTTCTCTCTCTTCAATAATTAATATTTAATAAACACACTCCCAATTTTTGACACAACACAAAAAGAAAAAGACTCAGTATTTAAATATTGATCATGATAGAAAAATCTGGAAAATTAAATTATTATTATTATAGGGAATGTTTGGTGACAAGTCAACATTTTTATATAAAAATATTTATCATCTAAATCTAACACTTTTGTATTACAGTAAATCTCACGTTTTGAATTTCTTGGGGGTTATGAAATTCTTTCACTTCATCAGCAAATTCCAGAAACAAAAAACCAGAAAGAAAAGAACAAATTCCATACCTAAAGATCTACTAAATGCATGTATGTGTCTCTGTATAGTGGCACATTTTGTTTTGGATTTCAGGCAATATATTCTTTTAGACACTAAATTTTTAATTATAGAATTAAAATTCCTAATATCTGGAGCATAGTAATTTATTTATTTATTTCATGATGACTGATGAGTCATATATAGTCCACTTCGATTGCAACTAACTACTTTTAAATATTAATATTAATATGTCAAAAAAGTAATAATTATTGAGAGAGCTTTCATACATATAGCAATTAATGTTCATATTCAGTCAAATATGAAATTAAATAACTTGCTGCATACCAACAAAAAAAAAAAAAAAACACACACACACACACAGTTATACATCTTATTATATTTTCTCTTTCTAGGTGAGTAGTATAATGAGATTTTTTAATCACTTTCACTCACTTTTGTTTATTATTAGTTTTATTCTCTTTAAATATATTTTAATGAATAATGCTACGAAATAAACGTTAGGGGACTAATAGGGAGCCAATGAGTATAATTACGGAAAGAAAAAAATTAAGTAACCATAGATTTTTGACTATAGGTAATCATAACCTTCCTTTTTTAACATTTGTTCCAATTTTTAAATTGCTATTGAATTAAATGCATATTATTAGATGTTATAGATATATAATTACGGATGTTATTTATATGAATTTATATATGTTATTTTAAATATGGTAATTTTTATCTATGACTATCTATCATTACTCTTAGGGAAATAGTGGGTGATCAAAAGAGAAAGAGGAAAAAAAATGATGTTGGCTTCCTATTTTCTCCCTAATATTGGCTATCAAGACTTTCTCATAGACATATATTAATTATTAGCAAAGATCTTGTTAAAATTTTTGTTTAAATAATAATAATAATAATAATAATAATAATAAAATTAAGTACTATTTTAATTTTATAATTTTGAACAAAGATCAATATTGTTTCTTTTTTTTTTCTCAAAATTGTTCTTAATGTTTATTTTTTAATTTAAAATCGTGAACTTAGTAAGAAGAATGATTAACAAAATATGAAAAGTAGAGATGTAAGAAAATTCTAAATGAATTTATTAGAAGAGATTTTATCATAAATAAATTTAATTAGATCGATATCATTAACGATAAAATATAGTAATATTTCTTTTTCATTTAGTATTTTTACTTTTGACTAATCAGAACTAAGTTCGTGTCATACTGGTTTCGATAAGTCTTTAGAAATAGCTGTATATATTATTTTTGAATAATGTTATTCTTATACTTTTTTAGCTGGCATCAACTTTATATCCATATAAAAATATAATTATAAATTATAAATGAATCATAAAAAATAAAAAATAGTTAACACATTAATGATGATATTTTATACGAATGTCAATTTAATTTCTAGTATGTAGATAGCGGAACCGATTATTTTTTATAAGCAAAACCTATTTAAGTGAAATCGAGTGGCTAACAAACTTATTTATCCTATATAAATATAATAACCACCAACCCAACTCCAAGACAAACTTTATTATTGTTATTGTTAAGAGAGTAAAATATCAAATATTATGCAAACGAAAAATCTCCACTGTTGATTGATCATACATCATCCTTGGCATGAAGACATCCTTTATTTTTTGAATTTCTAAGACCCACAAAAAATTCCCATAATAAGAAGCACAGACCCCAAATAAGCTATAACCTAAACAATAAAAGTCTCTTTCACTTTAATTTCTCTATTATCCCCCAAAGTAGTGTGCTTTTATTTTTTCTGCATGGAGTTTGATCCAAGCTTTCAATCTTCTTTCCTTGCTCCCTCAAATAGGTCACAATTGAGAGATCTCACAAACCCTAATCTTGATGATGATGTCACCATTGCACCATTGTCACAATTGCACCCTAATAATAACAATTCCACTACTCTTCTTACAACTTCTATTTCATCTCCTCCCTTGCCAGCAATAATACCACCTAAAATTTCTGGCAATGGAGATGGGTCAATAATGTTGACTAAGATTGCAAACCATGTCGCTAATGGTGTCATCATCAAAGGGCAGTGGACACCAGAGGAGGACAGGTTTTCTTCTAATTTAATTATATATTTTTGGTCAATTAATTATGATTAGCCAATTTTAAATTAGGTCTTAAAAGGTAATAAGAATTGTTATACTTTCAAATATGATATTATTATAACAAGTTATTTCTAGAAAATTTTGTATACTATTTAGTGTTTTACCTGATTACACCAGCATGATGCATTTGCCCCATTTTACTTTTGAAATATAATAATAAATAAAACTTATCACAATTTCTAATTATGTATGTTTTCAAGGCATACATACAGCTGATCTCTTTAATTAAGAGAACTTATAGTGCATCTTTATTTGTAATAAATATTTTATACAAAGGTGATAATGACATAATGTAGCTTTTTATTTGTAAGACAAAGGATTTTCACCAAATATATATAAAGTAATAAAGTAAGTGTAATTTGAATTTTTCATTATAAGAGAGCCTTAAAAAAAATTCAACTCCTTTTTTTATTATTATCTCAATTAATGAGAGGTCTTGCTAATACTGAAATTAAATTTTATTGAATGTATAAGTTTAATTAATTTGTTGTTAATTGCAGTGCTCTGAAGGCATTGGTGAAGGAATATGGACCAAAGAAATGGTCTGAAATTGCTAAACATTTTAAAGGAAGAATTGGAAAACAGTGCCGTGAGAGATGGCTTGGCCATCTTCGTCCAAACATTAGGGTCAATTCTCTTTCTAATTCATGGCTTTATTTCTTATACATCCCATTGTTAACTTTTCTAGACATGCATACACTACATGCACTATAATTTTTTCCCTTCTTATTTTTAATTTTTTTATTTAATTTACGTTGACAATAATATAAGTTGTTAATTTATATATGTGATAGTTAAATTTCTCAACGACATGCAATGAGTATAATTTGAATCTAACAAAAAAACCACTACTACACACAGCTATAGTACCATGGCCGTTAGCCACAGCCTTGACCACACGGAGGTTATCGACGACTACTTGTCGATAAAAAAGTGGCTTTGAATGATTATCGAGCCTGCATGTTATTTATGGTTGGGCGTCGATAACATTGGCGCCAAAAAGCGCCCCACAAGAATATATTACCCATGACGTCTCAGTAATTTAAATATATAAAATATTATTTTATATCAAACGGAAAAATATTGTCAACGGTTTATAAAAACGTCGGTTTTCACTGTACGAAATTTTACTAAAAGCTAAATTCTCGATAAAATTAATATTTTTTTTTTTTGTAGTGTAACGAGTTTAAAATTAATCTAACTCAATTATATTCTACTACTACTACTCAATTTTTTAAACCTTCCATTAAAAAATCTATGAAACTTTATCCATGTTACATAGTTGTATTCATTTCAATTAGTTTTAGTATTTTACAATAATTTACATTCTAACATCGTCCTGCAATTTAATTTCGCATTTTATTCAGAAGGGGCCATGGAGTAAAGAGGAAGACATGATGCTTATCAAACTGCACAAAGAAATTGGCAACAAATGGGCAGAAATTGCAAGAAGAATGGAAGGTAGAAGTGATAACTCAGTCAAGAATCATTGGAATGCAATCAAGAGAAGGAGAAGAATGAACACTCAGAATTTTAGGGCAAAGAGGTTCAACACTTATGATGTATCACTTCTTCATGCATACATCAAGCAAGTATCACCATCATCACCATCTACTAGTACTACATCATCAAAGTCAAAGTCAAATCAATGTCAAAGTCAAAGAATGTCGTGAAGAAGAATAGTTCCATCAACAATAATAATAACAACAATAAGAAGGGGAAGGCAAAGATGTTATTATGTGCCTCATGCGGCAATAATCTTGGTGATGATCATCATCATCCTCCATTGCTTCATAATTTTGATGAGTTGCCAATCTATGATTTCAGCAATGATTCTTGGGTCACTGAGTTCTATGGCGGTGGCAGTTGCAAAGGTGATGCACCAATTAATGGAGAATGATGGTGGAAATATTTTAATAAGGTGCAACTTTTTTTTTATATAATAATAATAATAATAATAATAATAACAATAAGTTATTATTAGCGGTTGGTAGTTTTGGCTAGTTATTATGTGTGAGGTTATTCTCTCTATTTTTCTATGTTTATAGTGACTTAATAATTAAGTTTGATTATTGTTTATGTCATCACCATTTGGTGGGGCACTGTATATTTTTGCCTTTTGAATAATAAGGGGTGAAAAATCTATTGGTTTACTCTCTCAACAACTCTCATAACTCTGGCCCTTAATTTAAAAAAAAATATATATTGCCTTGGATGTACTACAACGACATACATTTATAGAATTTGAAATTAAATAATAGTTATTTAATTTGAATGAATGGATATTTTTAAATAGCAAATATTTTTTCTATTTCTCCCTCCTAAATAATTGTTTTAAATAGTCTAGAATTGACCTCATTTTCCAACATACATAATTTTCTTTAAATGAATAAATAAATTCATAATAATTATGTTAGGTAGTCAATAAATTTTTAGTTAATCGTAATCAATAAAAGATAAAAGTTCAATAAAATAAAAGAATCCAATCTATAAAAAATAAACTCAAACAAGTAATAGTATTTTAAATTTATTGGTTAATATTAATTATCAAAATGTTGATTATCTAGACTTTCTCAATTCCTAAATAAAGCCACGCTAACACCGCCGAAATTAATATTTAATTCCTTTTTTATTTTTCTTCATCAAAGTAAGAAAATCTCAAGTCATCAAGTGACGTGATCTTTATTTTGTCGTTACAAGCACATTTAGAAAAAAGAGAAAAAAAAATTCATGAAAACAATTATGATAAAAGGTAAAATAGAATATTCTACGAGAAACGGATTTCCTTTTAAAAATACTTATAAAAATACTTTCTAAAATTAGTTTTTACCTTTTTAAAAAAACCAAATATATACAATTAAGCAACACGTAAAATTCAGAATATTACACACTTAAATATTTAAGAAGTTTTAATAGTCAAGTGTTATAACTACTCCTACCATTTTTTAAAAAAATATCACATTATTTTTTTTTTCACCATTTGATTCTAAGTACTGGAACTGAGACTAGGAGATTAAGACTCAGTGTTTGTTGGCCAGAGACTGGAACTAAAATTTCAGTCCCAGTCTCTAGAATTTCAGTATTTTAGAGAAATTGAGAGATTGGAACTGAGACTGAAACTTTAATAATATTTTTTTACTCAAATATCTTAATTAACATTATAATTTTTAATATTAATTTTTATTTTTGTTTTATCAACTTAATTTAATCTCTATTTCCTAGTCTCTATATTTAATTAATTTTAAATCAAACATAATATACAAATCTATTTCAGTCTCAGTCTTAATTTCCAGTCTTAATTTCCAATCTTAATTTCTGAATCTCAGTCTCTCTTTCAAACACATCTTAAACACATCTTAGAAAGAGAAAACGAAAGTTATTTTATAACATAGATATTTTCTTCGTTTAGAAGATCAATATAGCTCATTGTTATTATGACACATAACATTATTGTCAGTACTGTTATTATCTTAATTTTGATAGGTATGTTGTACCAATAAGTGAAAATCCTTGTTAACAAGATTCTATGGCTGAAAACTAAACACCTTCTTTTGTAGGACACACATGACACTACTAATATACAAACTTAACATATATGGTTGCTATACATGTCTGATTCAAAATCATTTTCAGCCACTCACCACTTCATGTTTTAGGCATTGTCATTGGCCATTGTCATTGTGTATATACTCAAACTCTGATCTTCCAGCAGAATAATATCAATAATTATTTTAAATGTGCAAATTGTAATAATGTCAAATTTATGCTGACTAGCTTTCTTAAAAGTTAAAATGATATCAGCCTCAAAAATTAAAAATACAGGTTCATAGCGAGACTAGCGTGGTCTACTTTATAATACTATTTTAATTTAGGTCTTAATTTCAATTTCTGATCATACAGCTAAAATTTTATCGATGTAATTAAAAATGACTTAATAAATAAATTTTTTAAAAATTCATTAAGATAACTATTTGTGTACCTTATTATCTGATTTTTTTTTTTAAACTAGATTATAAATTAGGATATTTTTGAACTGTGACTAAGTGACAGTTTTCCTAGCCTCAACTATTCTATTAGTGATAAAGATATAATTATTGAGAATATAAAGTATTAATTTTTTTAATTGAATATTTAGTTATTTATCATCACATAATTAAGTGGTGCAAAACATCAGTCAATTAAAATAAACGGTTGGAATTAAATTCATCTCCTTCCTTAACTGGTTGGTTGCATTAGTTTAATTTCTTTTTTTTAACGTCATAAATGTTGTATTAATTCTCTTAATTGATGAATTTAATTTGATGGTTTATTTTAATTGAATGGCTAATATTTATGTTCTCACTTTTACCTAACAAAAATATTTTCATTATATATATATATAATATAAAAAATGTAATTTTTAGTTAGTCAATATTAGTTAACTTTAGGATTTATATGTTTATAATTTTAGATTTAAGATTAAAACTTGATGATTTAGAATCCAAAATTTAAGATGAATAAAATTATTTAAAAAAAAGTTAACTAATATTGACTAAAAAATTGATTATCTAATATATATATATTATCCATATCATCATCCCAGTGATTATGAAACATGGCTTTTTCAATCAGTGTCACTTTGTTTTTTATTTTAATTTTGTTACTTGTCCAGATGGGGTTTCAGTCTTTCAGATCTTTTCTTGCAACTATAAGGAAACATGCATGGACAATATATATCCAAACCAAGTTACAAAATCAATCTAAAACTTTTTTTTACATATATAATTTGATGCAATAATAAGATTATGACGACTTGGAATTCATATATTCAATTTTTAGAATAATAATAATAATAATAATAATAATAATAATAATAATAATAATAATAATAATAATAATAATTTAGTTAGTTACTTCACGTAACTTATGTTTATTCTCTTTGAATTATTTTTTTGATAGACAATAAATTTATGTATATTTTAGTTAGTTTTTTAATATTTTGAAATGTATTTAAAAATTATTTGAAAAAATAAAACTTAAAGTAACAGTAAGAATATACGGATCCTTAGAAAGTTCGGTTAGATTTCCTACCAATTGTAGCAACTATCAAATATGTTTTGCTATTCTCAACTTGTCTCCTTTATTATATCTGAATCACTGTAGAGTCCAATAGTATTTTGGATAGATGATGGATTAGTAACAACAAGAATCTAATAAGTAATAATCAAAACTAGCACACTTCTGGGTTATGGTTTATTCGTTATTTTAGATGATCTTTTGTTATTTTAGATTATAAGTTTTTTATTTTTTTAATTATCAATTTTTTATCAAAATTATTTTTGATAAGCAGTTTTTTTTTTCTTCCAATTTTTACATGTTATGTTTTTTTTTATTAATTGATTGTTTATTGATATTTTATTAATTACCTAATTACACTTTTTGAAAATATGATTTTAATAGGTGTATTATTTTTTTTTATCTTATTAAAGCTAGAATTAATATTAAAAAGTCAATAATTAAATTATTATTTAAAATTAAAAAATTTATCAAATTGAAAAACATTATCATCTAAACATAATAAAAATAATCGCCCACATAATATATGAATTATCATCATCAAGTGCATTGAATACGCATATATTTGGAAGACATTCTATTAAATTTATTATACTATTATTTAAATTATATTTAATATATATTTTATACCAACTATTATTTTTTGTTTAATGTTTAAATATTATTATTGGCATTGCTAAGAAAACTGAATCTTGTGTTCTTTGATTGATTCATGCAACTACAAACAGGGCTATGTCTCCTTCTTCTTCTTCTTCTTCTTGTCTCTCTCACTTGATCTCTGCAACTGCAAACCTCAGATCAATGCACAACATTCCAATGATTTCACACTCCATAGCCATATCCAAGTTTCCTCACCCATTTTCTTCTTCTTCTTCTTCTTTACCACTCAGTCTCAGCTTCACCATCAATGGAGGAGGAGGAGGAGGACCCTTCTTGTCATACCCATCACAAAAGTCACCTTCTTTCCTCATTTCATCTCCAAAGATTCAATCTTTGAGGCTTTTTGCTGCTGCTTCTGTTCCTGAAGCTAAGAGTGATGAACCTATCAAACCAGCTGGTTTAATTCAAACCCTTCAGCTTGGAGCCATGTTTGGAACTTGGTACCTCTTGAACATTTACTTCAACATCTACAACAAACAGGTTCATTCTTCATTCTTCATTTTCACACTCAAAAAAAGCTTTTGCCTTTATTCTAGTTTCACTCCACACCACCAATTTTTAATTATTGCCAATGTATAAAATATCAGTGAAATTGTGTAGTAGTGGTAGTGAAAGTGAAAGGGACATTTTTTATTGTAAATTTTGAATTTTTCAAAGACAAACATGGATTACTTCATGAAAAAAATTCTGGGTTTTTTTTATTGGTTTATGTTTATATGTTATTTTTTTTTTAATTCTTTTTCTTTTTGATGTGTTTTGTTCTCAATTGCAATACACTGGTTGGTTATTAGGTTCTAAAAGTCTATCCATTTCCAGCAACAGTTACAGCATTTCAATTTGGCTTTGCTTCATTGATGATTAACTTGATCTGGAGTCTTAATCTGCATCCCAGACCAAACATAACTCGTTCACAGGTAAATTTGGATAAAAAACAGCAGATTATCTCATAGAGGAATACATACATATTCTTGGAAGTTGGAACACATCTAATTCGTGTTCCAAAAACATTTACAATCAATCACTCATCTTCATGTATAATAGTTAGAAGTTGTATAAAAAAATGAGTGGATAAGAATGCTCTTTGAACATGCATTAAATGTGTTCCAGAAAGCTAGAAACATGCATGTGTTTTTCTCTTAGTCCATTTAGTGTGGTACCACTTTGATTTCAAGTTGCTTATTGGTTGGTTTTGTTTGTATTCAATCTTAGCTTGTAGCAATTCTTCCATTGGTTGTGGCTCATACAATGGGGAATCTTCTAACCAACATTAGTCTTGGCAAGGTTGCTGTATCTTTCACTCACACAATTAAAGCCATGGAGCCCTTTTTCACTGTTCTTCTTTCCTCCCTCTTCCTTGGTGAGGTAATGTTCAAGTGCTTTCTTTTTTACTAAATTCATTTTTTCTTACTTGATCATGTGACTCAATTGTTAATAAAAATGCTACGTGATCAGTCGTGCATTTGTGTATAAATACATATATTGTTTAACTCATTTTCAATGTGTGTTTTGTATTTCAACATGTATTCTATACATGATCCTTAAATGAACAGATGCCGACTTTTGCGGTGGTTTCTTCTCTCGTACCGATAGTAGGAGGAGTGGCATTGGCATCAATGACTGAACTCTCCTTCAATTGGTAATTGATCAAACTAGCACTACTGAATGCAGAGTTCCTTCTCAGACAATACTGAATAACTAATTCTGCTAACTAACCAAACAGGATTGGCTTTGCTACTGCTATGGCATCTAACCTTACTAACCAGTCGCGGAATGTTTTGAGTAAAAAACTCATGGTCAATGAAGAGGTAGAATGGAGCTCTATTTTCCGAAAAGAGACTAATTTGTTACTTTCAAACTACATTGGCGATGGTGATTTTGAGTTTTGATTGTTGATATCAGGAAACTTTGGACAATATCAACCTCTACTCTTTGATAACTATCATTTCCTTTATCCTTTTGGTTCCATTTACTATATTCTTGGAGGGCTTCAAGTTTACTCCGTCGTACCTGCAATCCGCTGTATGTAGATGAGCTTTAACATGCATGCTTCTTCCATTATAAGTTTTTTTACCACTATTTTTCCTTATTTAAAGATAGCGTTTGCCTAAGAATAGTATACTTTTCTTTTGAATCTAGGCATGCCAAGGATTGAATGTTAGAGAGCTATGTGTGAGATCAGTTTTGGCGGGGATCTGCTTCCATGCATATCAGCAGGTGAGCCTTTTCAAATTTTGTGCTATTTAGAGGATTTTCTTGTTGATTATGCATAGCATCATATTTCATGATATGTTTCATACAAGTTCTTTTTCCTTTCCCTTTTTGTGTTAGATTTCATAAACAAACTTGCCCTTGTATATACAATTCTGTAGAAAATGTATGTATATATTTTCTATGAATGATGTGTTATTTATCAATTAGTATGCAAATGTTTTTACAAAATGTAGAAGCTAGGAATGCATGAAAGTCAAGCATTAAAACTTCTCCATACTTTATCACTCTGTCTCTAATTATAATTGATGCTTGCATTGATAAGACACTGCAATGATGATATGGTGGTGAAGATTAACAACCTATGTGAAACTGATGCTACTTCTTCTCTATAATTTCATGCATGCAGGTATCTTATGGAATATTACAAATGGTGTCACCTGTGAGCCACTCAGTAGGGAACTGTGTGAAGCGCGTGGTCGTCATCGTCTCCTCAGTTATCTTCTTCCAAATTCCTCTCGCCCCGCTCAACATGCTCGGTCAGTCACTAGTGACCTTCTCCGTTCTAAAATATCTGTCGCTTTGAAATCTTAGTGCATTCAAAACTTTATGTATCTGTTGCAAATTTTTTAAGAGAGGGAGTGTCAAGTTAGGTTAGCACTCTCAAAGTCAATTATACAGATTTGTAATGGTGTTAATACTGTCTGCAGGAACTGGTCTTGCACTTGTTGGAGTTTTCTTGTATTCAAGGGCGAAGCAGATAAAGCCAAAGCCACACACTAAAGCTGCATAAATTAAAGAACTCTTCTGAAAGAGGGGGAGGGGCAAATATAACTAATCAACAATTTTATTTTCCATTCATATGAGGGGGTCTATGTGTTTTTGTTTTCATATATATATATATATATATATATATATATATATATATATATATATATATATATAA